>CM028143.1:27113954-27183480 GCA_016403345.1 Corylus heterophylla
AAATCACTACAAAATATATTTTTTTTCACTTTTTTTATACAAAACATTCTTACTTTTTTCTCTCCTATTAATTAAATCTATTACAATATCATTTTACTCCCTTTTTCGATTCAATTACCAAACACAGTCGAAAGCATAACATGCACGCCTAGTAAATAGAAGCATCAAGCACTCAAGTAAACTATCAGTCGTTCACGTGATCGAGTGACAGTGTGCAAAGTTTGCTTTGGCGGGGAGAATCGCACCTGTCATCTTCAATACTTTTTGGACAGAAAAAAACATATATAGCTGTAATAGGAATCCAAGAGAAAGTTTGATAGGTAGGCCAAAATTCCCATGAATTCAACAATCATTCAATATCTGACCCAAATCGGAATACCTACTGTAGGTATTCTGATTTGGGTCAGATATTGTCGATCTTTCACATGAGATAGTCGGTGTGCAGGACAAATGATGGAATGTTACGCACTTGTCACTTTTCACACTTTCTTGGACAGAAAAAGAAAAGCAGTGGTGTAAATGGGCTTTGAATAAATGATATAGATTGAAATTCAAAGCTTATCTTATCTTTTAGTCTTTTATTAGGATTCTTTGTTAGTTGTTTATTCTATCTTATCTTTCAGGCTTTATTTGAATTAGATTTATTTGTTAGTCTTCTATTTGGTTTAGTCTTCTTTTATAGACTTCTAAACCAACTTTATTTCATTGTTATTTTAGGGTTAGGAGTTTTAGGCTATAAATATATGCTTATAGCCTTTAACAATTCAGTTTATGATTATTATTGAGTTTGTTTAATAAGAATTACTCAGAGTTGAGTTTCTTTTGTAAGAAATTCTATATATATTAAATGCTAATTAACAATAAAACTAGCAGCGGAAATAATTTAATATATATGTACCTCCGGCCATTGCTTTGCTCAAGCAACTTGAAGAACAACTTCACAGCAATCAAACTAGAAAACAAAATTATTGAGAGGTTTTTCTGACCTATGCCTACCAGTGAGTGTCAATTGATGGAATACACAGGCCTTATTTATAGGTAGGTCAGGGGACCCTCAATTGGAGCTGTTACCTTAATTATTCCTCCCATCAAGGAATAAAAATCAAATCAATACAGCTAATTGATTCCACAAAAATAAAAATCTTTAATTAAATCAAATACTTATTCCACAAGAATTAAATCGGTAATTTAATTCAAAATATTTGATTGAAATCAAATACTTGTTCCACAAGAATTAAATCAGTAATTTAATTCAGAATATTTGATTTACACAATAAGCTTTAATTGAAATAAATTACTGAACACCGTAATTATATATATTTTATAATTACAATATATGTGACATAAGGGACATACTTTAAATGGAATTTCTTACATTCTCCCACTTGGCCCTTATGACACATAAATTCCTTATGGTGTTCAGTTATATGATATGGCCAATACTTTATTTATTCCAACCCTTCATGGAATCCTCCCACTCACTCAAGGAATACTACACACGAATCATGGCGGTAAAGCTTTTATATGGTAAGCCGTCCCTTCCATGTATCACAATGTGCAATACCTCCCTATATGAGTACCTTATGGATAATGTACTTTATGAATGAACTTCCTATAAGTCATTCGAGTCCAACTTTAATTTTATCCCCACGGATAAGAATAATATATGTGTGCACAAAAATCTTTATAACATAACCTTTATGTCTATAGACCAATTAAAGAGAAACTAAGCACAAATGAATTAATGAATCTCATATATTCCACATGACTTTATAGTTTCTTTACTGGTAAACCTTTAGTCATGGGATCCGCAATCATTAATTCAATACTTATATGCTCAATAGACACTTATTGTCACTTAATGTTCTCTTTCATAGTGAAACTTTATGTCGATATATATATACGCTTCTACTCACTTTATTCTTAGAAAAAATAACTGTAGTAGAATTAACTCAGAAGATCTTTATGGGTCTAACTATAAAATCGACAATCTTGAGACCTTTAACAAAAATGTCTCAACCATAATGCCGGTGTAATTAATTCACAGCATGTAATGACTTTTGCTTTCATGGTAAATGTAGCAACTGTAGTTTGCTTATCGCATCTTCAGTACATATATACGAAGTTGATTCTCTACTATCTACACATTTAGCAAAAATCAAACTCAATAAACACCACCAAATGGTAAGTGTATCTTTAGGTTAAATCTGTAGTTCTTGGTTCATTGCATATTCCATAATACTATATTGACCCAATAGTCCAATCATATTTCAATGCCGTGTCTAATGTAGACTGTGCATACACATGGAATATCTCGCTTTGTTCCAATACATTTTGGTACATTATCCCTCTTAATAATAGGTGCTACTGAAGATTCATAGTTCTTCATTCTGAATCTCTCCCAAAACTTTAGTGAGATGAACTTTATGTAGCAAATATAAATTAATGCTTGCAAGCAAAATATTATCTATATACAGACTAAAAGAAATGTAACTTTATCACATCGACCTTAAGGTATATTCAATGATTAACAAGGTTCTTAATAAACCCATGTGAGGTAATAACCTTGTAAAAATTTTGTATACCATTGATGAGAGACATATCTTAGTCTATTAATAAATATCCTTAATTTGCAAGCTTTCTAATCAGTATTAATAAAACCCTTAAGTTGTCTTATGGACACCTCCTCCTTAAGATCCTTATTCAGAAAATTGTTTTTCACATCCTTTGATATAGCTCTAAAACAAAATGAGCTACTCATACCATGATAATCAATGCCTTCCTTTGAGTAAGATCATTGGCTACAAGTCTAACTTTATATCGCTCAATATTACCAGGAAGCATCCTTTAGGTTTTATAAACCCATTTGCACTCTATGGCTACAACTCCCTTTGGTAAGTCAACAAGATTGCAGACTTGAATTTTAGCCAAAGATTTCATCTCCTCCTTCATGGCATTAAAACACAATGTGAAGTTATCTCCACCCAAAAGATGTGAAAACAAATTTTGATCGCCCTTAGGTCCGACATAAAAATCGACTGAAGTATACAACATAATCACTAGAGATTGTTGGTCGCTTTATTTTAGAAAATCTTCTTAATCCTACTTCATTTACTTTTGACAAAGTCCGAGTAGGTTCATTCTCGACCTTGTTCCTTATGAGTTGATCTGTTCAAACCGATTGTGCTTGAAGATAATCAATTTGATTTTTCTTAAGCACAATCAAACACGCTTCATGTGAAGGGGCTTCAGCCAACTCTTGTGCTTCCTCTAATTTAATCCCTTAAGGATAAGCACTCCCACTAAGTTCAATGTTCTCTAGAAATTTTTAATATTAGACTCAACAATTCTAGGACTAAATGAAGAATAGTAAAGCCTAAACCCTTGGAGTTTCTCAGATAACCTATAAAATTCCACTAGTTGTCCTTGAAGCTAATTACCTTAGGTGTGGATTATAAATCCTCACTATAGCAAGACAACCCCATATGTGTAAACAATTTGAACTTGGTTCTATTCATTCCTTAATTTAGGTGTCTTATGTACAACTCTGAATGGAATCGAGTTAAATGTATACACAGCGGTTTTCAAGGCTTCACTCCATTAGGAGAATAGAACATTACCTTTCATGTCCCCTTTTCGTGTACCTATCATAATACTATCTGCCTCTATCAGATCTTACGATCTTGATTTTCTTTTGTTTTGTTTCTCTACTTCTACCTTATAGGTACTGGAAGCATTAATGCCCAAACCTTATGATTTAGAAGATAGGGATACATAAACCTTATATAGTTATTACCAGAAGAGATAGAATATCTCTAACCATTGAGACAAGAAGTATGGAAAAGGTTACACTTGTACATGATCTCAAGAATTTAAAAAATCTTTTTGTTGGCACCTTTATTGGTATAGTTGGTCTGCTTTTCCTTAATACAATCCACATAAATACCAAAGGTAATAAATTTCAAGAGTCATAAAAACTCTATCATTTATCGACCTTTTATTCTTTATAGAGATATATTCCAATCTCCAATGCCATAACATAGAGGATTTTCTCATTCATATGACTTTGCTTTATGTCAACATTTATATACAAGGATTAATTTTTCAAAAAATTGGGATCTAAATCAATTTTAAATAGACCATTAATTTAATATTCCTCCCAAAAATTTTTAACAATATTCAAATTTGATTTAACAAACTAAAATAGAAATTAAATTTCTAAAAGAATTGTGGAATATATAAAAACATTATTAAGGTCAAAATGACATAACTGAATTTTTAAAATTAATCTATGGATCCCAACAACCTCCAATTGTAAACAAGTATTATTTAGAAAACTCCTGCATTATGTTGACAACGTGGACCGCTAAACCAAATTCAATCCACATAGTCCTTAGGAGAGTCAATAAAAGAGATTCATGACACACTAGGTGTATGAGATTACCTTTATTTCAAGTCATTTATGATACTTTATGCAATCATTCTTTATATGCCCATAACATTTTGTTGGCACCTTGTTTTCATTCATCAACTATTGGACATGATTGCCTATAAAGGTCTTTCCCTTAACATGAATAACCTTTTGGATTCTCATGTCTTAATCTCTCATCTTCTTGAACACACATGATCAGAAGTTCCTTAATTGATCAGTTATCCTTATGTGTGCCACAAGATATCTGAAAAAAATATCATATTTAGATGAGAGAATAAAATTGACCATAATGACTAAAAACTCAACCTTTAGGGACTTTATAATGAGCTGTTATGTCCTTTATTTCCATAATGTGCTCAAGCACATTTTGAAACTGTAAAAGGTTTTACTTTAAAGCTTTTCTATTAGGGTGCAGGCCAAAGCCTTATTGGAACTCACTAAATGTTCCTCAATGACCTTTCTTTGGCCCTAAAACACTAAGGAATAAAACCCTAAGGCTTTCCTTGATATGAGATTTCATGAACGTTGAAACTTAAGCAATTTAAATCACTACAATCGTTCATGTTTATTAATCTCATATGGCGTACTTGATTCCGTGGGAGAAGGTGATTCGTCCACACGAAACGCCAATTCAGTCTCCAAACACCCCAAAATGAAAAACACATTTTTCTTTTCAGTCAGGAAAAATTACCACTAGGAGTTATTGGAACATAAAATACTAATAATTAAAGCAGTAGGAATACATCCAGTAACCAAGAAAAATTATATACTTTAATGCTATGAAATAACCTTATTTAAATTAACCAATGTTAGTTAATAGTAAATTTCAACCTCACCAGGCAAAGGTGCATCACGCATGAAATTTACTCTTTATTAATAAGACTAAAAATTTTGCATTAATAAATAAAATTTTCCGCACTGTGGCCTAAGAGAAATTTTATTTTCAATGTTAAATTTACTATCTTATTCTAATTAACTCATAAAAATAAAAACGCCCCTGGGGATTGGCAAATTAAATTTATGAATTAATTACAACACGATGTTAATTTTCTTTATGAAATTCATATATATAATCTTGATGCAATTATCATTATAAAATCGGATGTCGTGGCTCTCCCAAAATTATTATGACAATTACGACTTCATTAACATCGAATTTATTTAAATTAACTAATGCTAATTTAATAGTAAATTTCAACCTACCAGGCAAAGGTTGCATCACGCATGAAATTTACTCTTTAATAGGACTAATAAATTTAACATTAATAAATAAAATTCTCCGTACCTGTGGGCCTAAGAGAAATTTTATTTTTAAAGTTAAATTTATTATCTTATTCTAATTAAATCATAAAAATAATAACGTCCTTGTGGGGATTAGTAATTAAATTTATGAATTAATTACAACAGGATGTTAATTTCCCTTATGAAGTTCACATATATGATCTTGATGCAATTATCATTATAAAATCGGGATGTTGTGGCTCTCCCAAAATTATTATGATAATCACTACTTCATTAACATCCAATAACTGTATAGATGCCATAAATAAAGTTCCCAAGAATAAAAGACAAAACCATCATGTTAGTAGGTAAGCAGTATTTTTCTAAAGTACAACTGGATAGTGTCCCAGATAATTGAGGGGGCGCACAACGGCACACTTAAGTCCCAAGACTTCCCTTGCCAGAGCTTTCCGATTGCAATTTTGGATAGTACCATAAACATTCACCAACACATGAGGCTTAGTTAATTATTCTCAGGTCCAGGCATCAAACAATTTATATTTAAACAATTAAAATAATAAATATATCCTTAAGTTCATGCGGTAAACAATTTAAATGATAACATATATTAAATTGCAACATAAAAGCATATTATACATGGCCTAATGGAAAAATGTTTGAGGCCCCTTTAACCTTGAGAGCCCAAGTTCTAATCCCATATGAGCCCAAAAAAAAACTTGTGTTTTTTTTTTTTTGAATGGGTTATTGGGTTGGGCTTCCTTATTGGGCTAGCCTTTGGTTTTTGTATTGGGTTGGCCCAATCGAGTTAGCCCACTTAATAAACCAATTTATTTATTTATTTATTTTAACTAAATTGGGCTTGGGTTAGATAAACCCATACCCAATGGCCCAAAAAACCACTTGACCCGGTTCCTAATGGGTTAAAAAACCCTACCCGAAAACCTTAAGTTCCAACCCAGAAAAATCCCAAGCCCTAGCCGCCGCCGTTCCTCTTCCCCATATGCCACCGCCGCCGCCCTTTCCTCATGCGCTGGCCACCAAGGGCCGGCACTCTGGCCAGCCGACAGCTGTTAACGGCAAGGGTGGGCTGCTCACTTTATGCGGCCAAAGCCGCTGCAGGTGGAGGGAAGACCGACGTTCAAACGGCCAAACGACCACTATTAACGGCAAGGGGCTGCCGCCCAACCAGCTCATAGGCAGCCACATACGGCCTGCCGCTGCTGTCCTCATAGTCGACCGTGATGGCTGCTGCTCTCTACATGCGGCCAAAAATGCCGCTAGCAGTGGCAGCGGCAGCAGCTGCCTGTGCTCAACCTTATGCATGGCAGCAGGCTGCCGCTCAGCCTCATGTAGGCCCTTTTTTTTTCCGTGATCGATGCCGACAAGCGGCAATCCTTATACGGCTAGACACCCACCGGAACTGCCAAACGGCATGGTGGTTTCTGAGCCGAACGAACCAGATGCACACTGAACCGTCATGGGCATCAACAAACCGTCATGGGCGAACCAGATGCACACTACATTAGGTCTTGAGCCGTCTATAAACGCAGTGCTCAAAGAGACCCTTGCTGAGTTGCTGTGTTATTCGAACACTTAAACGGCACGTAGCCATGTACTAAGTTTCATGCTCTTCACCATATTTTGTTTCAATAATCAAATAAACAAAATAAATATTATTGAAACAAAAATAAAATTTTACAGCAAGCATATCCCAAAAATTAGACTGAGCAAATATGGCCTTGAGAAAGCTCTGATACCACATGTAAGAAATTCTATATATATTAAATGCTAATTGACAATAAAACTAGCAGCGGAAATAATTTAATATATATGACCTCCGGCCATTGCTTTGCTTAAGCAACTTGAAGAACAACTTCACAGCAACCAAACTAGAAAACAAAATTATTGAGAGGTTCTTCTGACCTATGCCTACTAGTGAGTGCCAATTGATGGAATACACAGGCCTTATTTATAGGTAGGTCAGGGGACCCTCAATTAAAGCTGTTACCTTAATTATTTCTCCCATCAAGGAATAAAAATCAAATCAATACAGCTAATTGATTTCACAAAAATAAAATCTTTAATTAAATCAAATACTTATTCCACAAGAATTAAATCGGTGATTTAATTCAGAATATTTGATTGAAATCAAATACTTGTTCCACAAGAATTAAATCAGTAATTTAATTCAGAATATTTGATTTACACAATAAGCTTTAATTGAAATAAATTACTGAACACCGTAATTATATATATTTTATAATTACAATATATGTGACATAAGAGACATACTTTAAATGGAATTTCTTACATCTTTGTGTTTTTCCTTAAACCATAGATAGAATCTATAGTTTTTAAGAAGATTTATTTGATTCTTGTGATAGTCTCACAATCTTAGAAATATATATCCCTTCTACTTGTTGTTTTTCTTGTTCACCACAATCCTACGTTGCATCAGTTGGTATCAGAGCTCAATTACTTTCCATGAATGGGGAGGAGCAACCGCTTAGCAGACATGAACGAGGTGCACGTACACACGGAGGCAAAGACGTAGGAGCAACCGCGCATTCGCTTGCGCACATGGAGGAGAGGTTTGGTGGTCTAACCGCGCGTATGAGGGGCGCAGCGCACTCCATCATGGGGTCCCTATCAATCATTTGGCCGACATGGATGGTCCGAGCGTTCATCATCGTCAACTAAAACCGAGATACGCGGGGGCGGAAGACAAATTTATCGTCGAGGGTGAACCTATCAATCCTTATGCGGCGCGGAGTGCGGAAGGAATTTCCAACGGCACAAGCCCATGCTATATCACGGATGCAGCGCCAAGCTCGACAACCAAAAAGAAAAAATAGAAAATTCATACAAAAAAAAGGTGTCTTGGGAGATGGCGGAGGTCAAGCATCAATCGGTGTCCCGAGACATTGGAGGTATGTACCGACAATTTCAGACTACATGCACCATGGGAGGCAAGGTGGCCAAGCTTGTCATCAATCCAAGGAGTGGTATGAATGTAGTCTCGGAGGAAGCGGTTCGGAAGCTAAGGCTTGAGACCAAGAGACATCCTACTCCTTATCGGTAGCAATGACTCATGAAAGGAAACAAGGTAACGGTTTCTAGGCGTTGTCTAGTGTCTTTTTCTATTGGAGATAAATATGTGGATCATGTGTGGTGTGATGTGGTCAACATGGATACGTGTCACCTATTGTTGGGAAAGCCATGGAAATATGATAGAGCTGCTATCCATGATGAAACAAAGAACACATACAACTTCATGTTTGGTAAAACCAAATTGAAGTTGCTACATAGCCCATGGGCGGAGCCAAAACCTTCACAAGGGAATGATCAATCCTTTGTAGCCAAGCAGGAGTTGATAGACAAGGAAAGCGACATCAAGGGAGAGGTGTCGGGGCCGATAAAGGAGCTGTTGAGGAGATGTGTCGACATAGTCCGAGTAGAATTACCGAAAGTGATACCATCATTGCGAGACATTCAACCTCAACTTGATTTGGTACCGAGAACTAATGTTACTCATCATCCGCACAACATCAAGAGTCCTAAAAAGCTTGAAGAATTGGGGAAACAAGTGGAAGAGGTAAACCTTTTAGAGAGTATCGCAATTTTTCATGAATAAGAGGAACCCTTGGAAGAGGTAAATCTTTCGGATAGTTTTGTAATTTTTCATGAAGAAGAGGAACCCTTGGAAAAGGTAAATCTTTCGGATAATTTTGCACTTTTTTACGACAATTCTAAATATCATGTACCTGATAAGAGCCCCAAAGATAAAGTCTTTGATTTTAGTGTTGAGCCAATTGACTATGTTCATTTCATTGGGATAGATGCTATTTTGTCAAATTCTTCTAACCAAATTTGTGATGAGATCTATTTGGCGGAGGAGAATGTTCTGTCACAAAGTGACGGGGTTGTTGCTAGTTATTTGAACATTTTCATGGTATATGGGAAAGACAAGTCACAAGAAAAGCATGGCAAGTCTACACGGCTAGGGGAGGTGCGAGGCCTTCAACATCATCGTCCCAGTCTACTGATGATTAGAGCCCTCATGTTTCTTATGGGGTGTGGCCTTGTTGTGATCTTGAGGAACGAAGAAGGGAACGTGTTAATAGGGCACCCGAAGGATCGTGGAAAAGACAGTCCGAATTCGAAGGCGAATTCTCTCCAACCTTGGGAGGATGATGTAGATTGGAATTCAAAGCTTATCTTATCTTATCTTTTAGTCTTTTATTAGGTTTCTTTGTTAATTGTTTATTCTATCTTATCTTTCAGTCTTTATTTGAATTAGGTTTCTTTGTTAGTCTTTTATTTGGTTTAGTTGTCTTTCGTAGACTTCTTAATTAACTTTATTTCATTGTTATCTTAGGACTAAGAGTCTTGGGCTATAAATATATGCTTATAGCCTTTAACAATGCAGTTTATGATTATTATTGAGTTTGTTTAATAAGAATTACTCAGAGTTGAGTTTCTTTGTGTTTTTCCTTAAACCATAGATAGAATCTATAGTTTTTAAAAAGATTTCTTTGATTCTTGTGACAGTCTCACAAGCTTAGAAATATTTGTCCCTTCTACTTGCTGTTTTTCTTGTTCACCACAATCCTACGCTGCATCAGTTGGTATCAGACCTCAGTTACTTTCCATGAATGGGGAGGAGCAACCGCTTTGCAGACATGAACGAAGTGTACGTGCGCACGAAGACAGCACGTAAGGAGCAACCGGCGATTTGTTTGAGGCACATGAGTGTTGGGCCGAACAATTGTCGTCGCCAACCAAGACCGCGATTCGCGGAGGTGGAAGGCAAATCTATCGCTGAACCTTGGCAACACATGGAGGATCGATTCATGGCTATGAGGGATCAAATTGAAGACCTCACTACTCAATTATCCAACTTGTGTGGTCAACATGGGAACGGATCTAGAAGCCCGTTTGCGGAGCGCCGAATGCACGAACGTCAGCACCTTGCGCAAGCTCATGCCAATCGGCGGGTAAGTAGATTCGAACTCAAAATTCCAAAATTCGACGAGGATCTAGAACCCGACGAATTTCTGGATTGGGTGTTGGCTGTTGAAGAGGTTTTCGAATTCAACAAGGTGCCCGATGAACAACGAGTCTCTTTGGTGGTACATACATTCCGAGGAAGAGTTGATGCTTGGTGGCAACAACTAAAGAAAACTAGGAAGCGAGAAGGCAAATTGAAGATCTATAGTTAGGAGAAACTATTGAAATATATGTGGGTCGCTTTCTTGCCCCATAGTTATATCATGGGTCAAAAGTCACAAAATTGGAGACAAGGGTCTATGGCTGTGACGAAGAAAACAGAAAATTTCTACAAAAAAGAGGTATTTAGGGAGACATGGAGTGAAGGGAAGAGTCCACGACAGGGCAATTGGACCCTTACTTGCCAACCACAAATCCATAAACCGAATCCATATTCTGTGGAGGAGGAAAAAGAATCTGTGGATGAAGAGTTTGCGGAGTCCGAATTCATTGATGAAGAATTCAGACATGAAGATGTTGAAGATCCTTCGCAAGAATTTGTGAATTGAGATTCCCCACCAACCTATGATGACGATGTCAATGAGGAAGAACCGATTGAAGGATCTTTGGCATCAGGCCTAGAGGACGAGTACGAAGAGGATGAATTTTCTCCCATGTTTGGCGGCCTCTACCCCGAAGATGATCAATTGGAAGAAGAGCCCACGGGTGACATCGACAATTATGAAGAGGTTGAGGAAGACTTTTCAGGTGAAGTGCCTAATTATAATGATGAAGAGGGTTATGTTGATTTTCTTGGTGTTGAGAGTATTTTAAATTCTCCTAACAACAATTGTGATGAATTCTATGCGGATGAGGAGAATTATATGTTCACAAGGGAAACAATGGTTGAACCGTCCTTAAGTATCTTCATGGCACGTGAAAGGGAGAAGGAACGAGATAAGAATGGCAAATTTGTTGTATTGCCAAGTGGTGTGTGGGGCTTTCATGACAACCATCAAGATATTTCAATGATGAGAAGCGTTACGTTTATTTTGGGGTGTTGCCTTGTTTTGATCTTGAGAAAGGGCGAGTGGAATGAGTTGACTGGACTTCTGAAGGATCGTGGAAAAGACAGTCCGAATTCGAGGGCGAATTCTCTCCAACCTCGAGAGGATGATGTAGATTGGAATTCAAAGCTTATCTTATCCTATCTTATCTTATCTTTTAGTCTTTTATTAGGATTCTTTGTTAGTTGTTTATTCTATCTTATCTTTCAGGCTTTATTTGAATTAGATTTATTTGTTAGTCTTCTATTTGGTTTAGTCTTCTTTTATAGACTTCTAAACCAACTTTATTTCATTGTTATTTTAGGGTTAGGAGTCTTATGCTATAAATATATGCTTATAGCCTTTAACAATTCAGTTTATGATTATTATTGAGTTTGTTTAATAAGAATTACTCAGGGTTGAGTTTCTTTGTGTTTTTCCTTAAACCATAGATAGAATCTATAGTTTTTAAGAAGATTTCTTTGATTCTTGTGATAGTCTTACAGTCTTGGAAATATTTATCCCTTCTGCTTGCTGTTTTTCTTGTTCACCACAATCCTACACTGCATCAATAAGCCATACATACGTACGTGGTTTAATGCAGTTCTACTGAGATAAAACGAGGAGGGAAATAATTTAATAGGTGTACGTGCGTCTTCTTGCATTTGAGAGTCATGTCCTTTTACTTCATTGTTTCTGTTTCACTTCTAAACCGTTTGAGATTTTGGAAAACGTTAGCAAAGGAAGTGAAAAAGTCATCATAACAAACTCAAATGCTTTGCTGGTTGTGGCTGTGCATGTAATAGCCTAGCTATAAAGTGCCAAATGACAGAAATTTTGTGGTTTTGTTCCCACAAGCAAATTTGTAAGAACTTGACATAACATAACATTCACAAAACTATTTCATAAGCAAATTTTCTTGTGGAGATATAAATATTATGTCGTTGTATGAATTAGTTGCTTCTGTTGAACAAAAGATGTATTATCATGTAATTTATGGAAAGATATTATGTAATTTACGTACTTTGTGATTAATATTGTCTTACCTATGATTAATGAATTACAATTCCAAATTTAACATTCACTCGACTAGAAGGAAAAAATAATTATTAGGAGGGAGGGGAATGGATTACCAAAAGAGTAAATCTTCCAACTACCATGAGGATAAAGAAACAATAATGAAAGAATTAAAAGAAATATTTTAATAGATTAGAGAGTTTGTTATGGGGTGTGTTTAAAAGTGCACTTTTGGTTCAAAACTTTTTACGAAACAGAGAACAAGGACCCAATAAAAATATAATTAATTTTGGATGGTAACATGCTACTTTTTTATTAAGTGACATTTTCAAAGCGTTTTAATGTTAAAAAAGGGCCTAAATTTCATAATTTGAAATAGAAATATTACTCAATTCTGTATCAAAGTTGACTGATCATTGCAGTGGATATAAAAGTCTACAGAAGATGGGAAGAAAAAAGTTTTGTAGATAAGCACTCTCGTTAAAGAACACTATAGAAATCAAAACAATAACCTCTACCTTAATTTCTCCATCGGCTTTAATTCCTCATCATCCATTTCCTCGTTTCTAACCAACTTGTCTATATAAGTGAGTGGTAGACAGTAATGAATCCGGTACAGTAATAGCACTACCTTTAGAATAATTTCAGGTGAAACACAAATGTTTCATTTGATAATGATTTTATAGAAAGTGTTTTCGTTTGGGGGGACAATTTGGATATATTTAACAAACGTGGCCAACTTTAATATAGAAATTAATCAAAGTTAGCCATGTTATTGCGTACGCGTCGACCTAAGAAGGGTGTCTTCTTCTTCGACAATTTGTGAATATTTAACAAATATATATGGCTTATTTGTCCACCAAAAACAAAACTAGGCTGCGTCCTAAAAAGTGTGTTTTCTTTTGTTAACAATTTCGAGATATTGATCAAACAGATCACAAACATGGCCCAACTTTTCCACCAAAAGCAAAACCAGGCCATGTTAATTTTTTTTTTTTTTTTTTAATTTTTTTTATTTAAAGTTAGAGATAAGGGCTAGATGAAGAGTCCTCGTGATTTCACAAATTGCTACACATTTATTTATTTATTTTTACTTTTTAAATTTATCATTTGATCAGTGGAGCTTATAATACGACTTTATTGATCTAATTATAATTTTAAAAAGTGAAAAGATGAAAAAATGATTAAAAGAGAAAATGAAGCATTCTTCTTCGCAAAATAACTTGTTCCGATCTATGAACTTCATGTATGTTTCAAATCCTCAACCACTACCATTATATTAAATAAAATGAAAGTTTCAAGCAATCACACAATCGAGAAAATCTATACACATTCTCTCTCATATATTTTTTAGTGTTCATTTTTTAACGTAACAGTGAAAATAATAATTGGATTCAAAATCTAATTGTGATTTTTACAACTATGTCATACAATGTGTATTTGAAAGTGTGGGAGCGAAAGTGTGAGTAACATTTCTCTTTTCTTATTAGCATGGGTTGTCCCAATCTACCAAATTTTTTACTTCTCGTTCCAGCAAACCAATAATCATTGAGTCCTCCTCTTTTCGAGCAACACTTATATTCAAAGGTAGGCGTGCTAAAAAGTAGGGCTAATCATTTTTTACACAATTTGCAAACTCGACATGAACTCAAGATAAAATTGATAAATTAAAATTGTAGGGTATGATTCGTTTAGTTAAATAGATCAAATTATGGTTGACATAACTTTTTTTTTTTGATATGTTCACACAAAAAGGGAGAGAGAGATTCGAACTAGTGACATCCGCTTTATTATGCGTGGTCCTAGCCAATTGAGCTAGCTCTTAGGGACATTATGGTTGACCTATTGATAATAGCTTAAAAGTACTTAATTTCTCTATTAAAGTGAATATTATCATAGCTTAGTCTGATCAGATTCTTGCATTTTGTATTTAATTGGAAAATATTATTTAATCGTTAAACATGAGATTAAATGATATACTAATTCAAGTAAGTGGGAATTAAATAATAAAACCAAGGAAGAAAAAAAGAAGAAAAAGAAAAAGAAAAAAAACAAAGCAAAATATGACGATAATTGTGGCTGTGCGTGAAAGAAAGTGTATTGTGAAAGAGAATGAACGGGGTAAAGAAGTGCTGCACTGCTTCATGGCAAAAGAAAACGGTCAAGTGGGCCCAAAAAGAGAAAAACAAGCTAAGGCGCTAAGCCATAAGAAAGAGAGTTGACCAAGAAAGTGTTTGATGACTCTGATTAAGTTACCCTCCATAATTGAGGGTACGTTTGTGATTACCATTTTATAAAATTAAAAACAAAAAAATAAAATTTAAATAAAATTGCAGAAAATAGATTGTTTAATATTACATTGTTCAAAAATTACAATTTTAAAAATATAAATTTTTTACGTTTTCAAATCACAAAAAATATGTGTGCATAAATTAATGGAATCCAAATACAGCTTAAATACTACACCAAAGTATTAGCAACAAATATATGTGACTAGTCTCTACTCTCTACCGTATTGAATGCTGAGAAATGGTACACTTATTTTTATTTTTTTACACAATTTATATAAGTGATTTTTAAAACCATCGTTAGATCAAAATTTAATAAAGATTCATCTCATATTTAATAATGGTTTTAAAAGCCATCCTTTTTTAAAATAATCTTGAATTCTCATTAAAGCAAATCAGAGGAGACAGATCCAATGCGGTCCGCCTCAAGAATTTTGCAAATACAATAAGGAGAAACAGATCCCCATTCAATATCTAGACTTTCAGTCATCGCCAGACTAGCTAAAGCATGAGCAGGCCAATTAATCTTACGTGGATATAAACCAGCTCCCACCTGCAGTCCCAATAAAGATAGCTTGATGTCGGCCACTACTTGACCTCTGCATCGCTATCATCTGCTTCTGTGGAATTCACCGCGCCCACCAAAGACCTTGGCATCACTTTCCATTTTCGGTTTTGACACCTCCACTCTTTGCACAGTTTAATGGCCATTAACGCAGCCAAAGCTTCACGAGGTGGGATCTAAAAGACCCGGTGGGGCAAACTTTATGCCACCAAGTTCCTCACCATTGGAACTATCACAAATTCAAACACGTAGATGATTCCTTTCACAGCCCACTCAAGATTGGAAACACTTTTCCTTCTCCACTAGGATGTTCTAGAGAGAAAACTTCTCATAGCATAACACATTAAATAGTTTATCAAATGGGTCTTTCAACACACCAATCAAAATGATCAAAATTTTTTGGGAATGATCCTCTCTTAAAAGCCATCTATGAGTATAAAAATTGGGTAAAAGTGTAGGAGTAAATGTAGCATTAATATTTGCCAACATTTAAAATTATTTCACTTAAACTTTTGAAATATTTTGTTTAATATATATATATATATATATATATATATATATATATATATATATATATATTTTTAATTCTTAGACCCAATGCTTACTACATAGCTATAGCTGAAGAGAAATTTTACACATTTCTAACATGACCGTGAAAGTTATTACTAATTTTTTTTTTCTTTTTAATTAAAATTGGGGTTAAATATTTTGACCCTTATTATTTAACAATTTTTAATTTTTAATTTTTTTTTTTTTTTTTTTTTTTTTTTTTTTTTCACTTAGGTTTCAATTTGTATCATAAATAATACTTCGGTTATAATTAAAAATAAAGATAGCACATTGGTTCATAAATTTGAAGAAAATTTATGTCAATGCCTTTCAAAAATTGACACATATCCCTGTATCTCATTAAAAATTATAATTTTAGGGTTTTTTTTTTTTTTTTTAGCTGCAACTCAAATAAGTAATATTTGGAGTTGGTGTATTTATTTAGATTTCGGTCACATATTGTCAATGTTCACGTGGCCAGTGTCCAGGACAAATGATGCGATGTTCCACACTTGTTACTTTTCACGTACACATTATTGGACAGAAAAAAACATTGGTGTTATGGAAAAGATAAAAGACAAGAATAAGCCACGTACGTGCTTCTTGCTTGATATAATTCCTTACTTCATTGTTTTTGTTTCTCATTCCTATTTGACAGTTGTGTTAAATAAAATAAAATTCAAGATGTTCCTCGGTCTCTCTGAACTAGAGGAGAAGGAGCATTGCACATTTGGTTTGTGCGTATCTGATCAACGAATCCTGTGAAAAGGAATGTGTAGCATGGTCATGGCGGATGAACTAGCCGATATGTGGGGGAAGATTTCCCTCTCGGAGGAGGAAACTACAAGAGTGGACTTTCATGAGGAAGCCTTTGAGGGACTTGTTCAAAAGGTTCAATCGTGTTTAGTTGGAAAACTCCTATCGAATCATGTAGTAAGCAAGGAAACGATTTGATAGAAACTGATACGGGGATGGAAACCAAAGGGGCCACTGGCTTTTAAGGTTTTGGGTGAAAACCTTTTTCTCCTGAAGTTTGAGAAGAGTGAAGACAAAAAACGTGTGTTGGAAGGTAGGCCATAGATTTTTGAGGGAACTCTGTTCTCATTAGAAGACTTCAATGGTAGCACTCATCCAACCGACATGGACTGTTCACGGGTAGCGTTCTGGGTACGAATGTATAAGTTACCACTCCTATGTATGGGGAAAGAAATGGGTCAGAGACTTGGGGCCTCCGTAGGAGAGGTGGAAGACGTGGATGTGAGTGAAGATGGGGAAGGCTGGGGTGAATACCTCAGGGTGAAGATTAAAATCAGTACCTCAAGCCTCTTGCTAGGGGACGTATGTTATGGATGAAGGAGATTTGGATTCCTTTCAATATGAGAAAGTACCAAATCTCTTTCGGTGTGGATTGATTTGTCATGGGAGGGAGGGTGTGAACGAAAAGAGGTAAGGAGGAAACAAGGGAAAACTCCATTTTCAAGTGTGGTCCGTGGCTACGTGCAACCTCCCTAGATGGGGATGGAGAGGGAACGAGGAAGAAGGGGAAGGGAGAACTATCCACGGAGGAGGGGTAGGAAGGAAGCTAGACGACATTGGCGGTGGTTCCTTATGGGAGGTGTTCAACGGTGATGGTGATCGAGTAACTCCGTGATACGTCCTGCATGGAGATCAACCACGTAAGAATTATCCAAATTTTGCATGAATTTTCCTCTATCACGGATTCTATCAAGATGGGAAAGGAAAGCTGGAATGTGGCGGTTTTTTCGTTGGAGTACAGGCTGGGAGCGCTGGGGGAGCGGGGAAAGGGAAATATGTTTTGGGAAAGAATATTGATGGGGATCATGGGGTATCACCTCAACGGCTGGGGGGAATTAAAGGGGCAAAAATCATTCCTAATATGGAGAATTCTTTCCTTAATAACAATACTTTCCTCTCTGTAGCGGGTGACGTTACTTTTGGGAGTCAAAAAAACATGACAACTGTGGGGAGTACACGCACAAAGAATGGAGCTCAAAAGGTACCACGTGGACATATTAGAACTGGGATGCAGGTGGATGGGGGTCAAACGATGGGCCCACCAAAAGTAGCTGACCTCGCAGCCCTCCTGGCCCAACACATAGCAACGGGGACTGAGGGACCTTTAGTGAAGAAATGGTAGCAGGATACTCCAGCAGAGCAGGTGACATCCGAAAGATTGGATACAGCTAGTACTAGCTTGAGTGAATCGGATGGGAAATGGAAGAAAAGGAGAGGAGAAGATAGTTTTTCCAAACCTGGTTCTGATATGGTGGCGGTGGCTGATGACCAGCCTCACCGCTCATTATGAGTATCCTAAGTTGGAACAGCCGGTGGCTTGAGAACTCCCGGGCAGTTCAGGACCTTTGCCGTATGGTGAAGGAGAAGCGACCTAAATTGGTTTTCTTGATGGAAACCAAGTTACCAACACAGCGTATGGAGTGAATTAAAATACAAGCTGGATTTGGTAGTATTTTTGTGGTGGATAACGTCAGGCGCAGTGGTGGATTGGCGCTTATGTGGAATATGGATATAGAAGTGGAAATTCAAAACTATAGCAAACGACATATTAATGCTATAGTAAAATTGGAAGTGAATGGGGTTGAGTGGAAGTTTACCGGGTTCTATGGTCATCCTGAGGTGGGAAAGAGGCAAGAGGTGTGGAGTCTTCTCCGTCATCTTTCTTCTTTTTCTCCGGAGGCTTGGATAGGTGTTGGCGACTTTAATGAAATCTCCGAGGATTCTGAAAAATCCGGTGTGATCCCAAGCCCAGATGGCAAATGGAAGCTTTTAGAGAAACACTAAACTTCTGTCAGCTGTATGATCTGGGATTTTCTGGTGCGAGATATACTTGGTGCAACATGCAACAGGGAGAGAACTTGGTGATGGAAAGATTAGATAGAGCGACAGCTAGTAATGGCTGGCGGGATGTATTCCCTGTAAGGAATGTGGAGATTCTAGCCAATCGTAGTTCAGACCATGCACCTTTGTTGATAACGTTCTGCAAATCTATTTGGAGACAATGGAGAAAAAGAAGAAATTATGTTTTGAAGCTGAATGGAACCTGGACAAGGAGTGCCAAAAAATTATTACCAAGGTGTGGAAAGCCAAGCCTTCAGGAACAATGATGTGGAAAGTAGTTTGGCAAAAACTGGTGGAGAGTAAGGTGGAATTGGAGAAATGGGCAGTTGCTAATAAATCACCCATTGAGGGGCTCATTGACTCCAAAACACATGAACTCCAACACCTACAGCAGGAAGAGAGTGGTTTGGATTTAGCGAAAATGGGCCAACTCCAAAGGGAAGTAAATGAATTAATTGAACAGAATGATACACATCTTAGGCAGCGAGCAAATGTGGTACGGTTGAACTCTGGGGACAGGAACTCTAAGTATTTTCATGCATGCATCAACCAACGTAGGCGAGCAAACAAAATTCATTCTGTTCATGATGAGGAGGGTTTATTACATTCCTCCACAGAAGGAGTTGAGCAGGCATTTATCTTGTATTTCTAGAAGATTTTTCTAACCTCTAGGCCGAGTGGTATTGAGGAATGCCTGAATATTCTTCCAAGGCGAGTTACCTCGGAAATGAACGACAGATTAATTAGTGAGTTCACCGAAGAAGAAGTGACTACAGCTCTCCAACAAATTGCACCATTTAAGTCCCTGGGCCCAGATGGATTTCCAATGTCATTTTATCAAAACAATTGGGAGGCGGTGGGGAATGAGGTATATAAGGCTGCTCTCAATTTTTTTAGGACTGGAATTTTGGATGCAGAAATTAATCATACATACATTGCTTTGATCCCTAAAGTCAATATCCCTACTAGGGTGTCTGAGTATGGACCTATTAGCCTTTGTAATGTACTTTATAAAATTTTGTTTCAAGTACTGGCAAATAGGTTGAAACCCATATTGCACATGATCATCTCTAGCAATCAGAGTGCTTTTATACCTGGGAGACTTATCTCAGATAATATATTGATTGCATATGAAACCCTACATCCCATGCAGTCTCGGATGTGGGGAAATGATGGTTTTATGGCCGTCAAGCTTGATATGAGCAAGGCCTATGACCATGTGGAATGAGATTTTCTAAAAGCAGTGATGGAACGTATTGGCCTCCCTTCTAGATGGGTTGATTTAATTATGGCTTGTATTACCACTGTCACATACTCAATTATTGTTAATGGGCAGCCGGTGGGGGCGTATCAGGTCATCCAGAGGAATAAGACAAGGGGACCCCCTTTCCCCTTATCTTTTCCTCCTTTGTGCTGAAGTTTTAAGTTCACAATTACAGCAAGTGGAGAGAATAGGTCTCTTACGGGGTGATCCCACTTCTCCGAAGGGGCCAAGGTTGACTCACCTATTTTTTTCTGATGATTGTTTACTTTTTTGAAAGGCTAATTTGTTTGAATGGGGCAGATTATGTCTAGGTTGCTTGAAATGTATGAAAAGGCATCAGGGCAAAGGCTTAATAAAGAAAAGACGTCGGTTTTCTTTAGCAGAAATTCTAGTCAAAGCTCTCGTGATGAAATGTTGCAATTGATAGGTGTTCCGGCAGCTAAATGCTATGATCAATATCTGGGGCTGCTTGCTCTTGTGGGCAAGTCTCAGATTTGGGAGTTTCAGCACATCACTGAGAAGGTTTGAAAACGGCTAAATGACTAGAAAAATAAATTCTTATCTCAGGCGGGAAAGGAGATCCTGTTGAAAGCCGTGATTTAGACTATCCTAACCTATTGTATGAGCATCTTTTTACTCCCAAAAGAGTTGTGTCGGGAAATAAATTCTATTATGCAGAAATTTTGGTGGAGACACAAGGAGAATGATCGAAAAATACACTGGATGAGTTGGGAAAAGATGAGCTTTGCAAAATCAAGTGGTGGAATGCGCTTTAGGGACCACCATTCTTATAATAAGGCACTTTTAGTTAAACAGTGCTTGAGATTCGTGCAACAGCCGGAAAGTCTATTATGGAGAATTTTTCAAGCAAAATATTTCCACACATTAGGTTTTTTGGAGGCAAAAATTGGCACTAGACCATCTTTTGCATGGCGGAGCTTATATGTAGCATGTGAGCTTCTTCATGACGGTGTGTTATGGCGAGTGGGCGATGGTAAATTGATCACGATATGGGGAGATAAATGGATTCCTAGGCCAACTACTTATGAAGCACAATCCCCTCCATGTACTTAGTTCCCACGTGAAAAACGTTGTGCTGACTCCAAAAACTTGTTTATCACAATTTATGCAGAATTAATTCTATGAAGCAATAAACAATTCAATCACCCAAAATATATAAAGAAATAAAGAGGCAAACACAGATATTTTGGTTACGAAGAGGAAACCTTTTAGAAACCGATCTAAAAGTAAAACCTCTCCGGGGCAGCCAAACCCAGGAAATCACTATCAAAAGATTATTCAGAGATTACAGACACTAGGAACACTTACAACCCTTTGCAAGACCTTGGCTCTATAAGATCGACAAGCCTACAACTCATCTCCTTGCTCACAATCTTCTTCAACGTGATTCTCTTTTATTGGACCCTTTTGATAGACTTCTCAATTATAGATTTATCAAAGGAATAACTAAAACTCTAAGAGATTCAATTTAACGCTCACCACATATGATCTCTCTTAGTACAGCCTCCGACGAACTCCCTGGGGGCAAAAATTCGTGCTTCTCTCTTTTATAATGATGTATATATATCGGTACATCAAACCCTAGACCTAGGCCCACTAAAAACACATTTTTGGGTATAACAGGTACGGGGTGTCCGGATAGGTTAATTGGCTGTTCGGACATGGCCTTGCGAAACAAAAATGAAGTTTCTGGAAATGCGATCCGGACCCGGGGAAGGCCTGTCCAGACAGGGCATGCAATGGGTGAAACAGCATTTTGGAAATGCTGTCCAGCCTTGATTAACAGCTCCGATCGATGGACATTTGTGGTTCGATTGAGCTGAAATTTTGCAAGGACATTCATAATACATGAATCTACATTATGAATGGTAGATGTTAGATTCTGAGCATTCTATATCAGTGTTTGAGCCCATGAACAGTAGCTTTTGCATTTTGGAACTGAATTAAGCCAACACAAGAACTAACACCACGAGCAGCCAAGGTGTGTGACCTCATCAACCCAAGTATGGGTGAATGGAACAACTCATTGATCAAAAATGTGTTCCAGGAGGAAGAAGCTGTGATTATATGCAATATTCCCATTAGTAAATATGGGCAGCTCGATAAGTTGATTTGGAGAGCATCTGCCACAGGTGTCTTCACAATTCGAAGTGCCTACCACATGAAGAACGAAAGGCAGAACGGGAATATGGGGAAGGATCTACAAGATCGGGGTTTACTCCTTTGTGGAAAGAATTGTGGGGTCTAGACATCCCAAATGCAGCGAAGGTATTTTTATGAAGGGCATGTCAAAACATCTTACATACTAAGGTTAATCTTCGAAAGAGGGGTATTTTCACGGATGATAGTTGTATTTTCTTCTGCAACAGAGCTGTCGTAATAGTGTTACATGCTTTATGGGAATGCCCGGCTGCAGTTGATGTCTGGAGTGCATGTGACCGTAGCATCCAAAAGAGCCATGGAGTTTTCAACTCGTTCTTGGAGGTAGTGGTTACTCTAATGGATCGATGCAAGCGGCATGACCTACAAAAAGTAGTCTTAGTTGCTAAGAAGATATGGGCATGCAGGAATGTCGTGGTGCATGGGGGTGCATTCAGCTCTCTGAACAGGCTTGTCAGAGAGGTGGAAGTACTCATGCAGAGTATCAAGACAATTACTGATGAGAGGGTGAATGGGAGTGCCTAGAGCTCGGTGAATGGGCCGGTGAAGTGGGAACGTCCTCCTTTTGGGCGTCTTAAGGTGAATTAGGATGTAGCCATAGATAAAAACCTCCAATGTATGGGAGTTGGGATTATCATCCGGGATCATTGTGGCCATGTCTGTGCTGCTAAGTGCAAACAGATTGATGGTATCCAAGAGCCAATAGTGGGGGAAGCAATGGCAGCATTGGCGGCAGTGGAATTTAGCAAGGAGAGAGATGTTCAGGATATCATTCTTGAAGGAGAGTCCATGCTGGTGGTTCAAACATTGAAAGCCACCAAACATAGTTCGAGACCTTTTGAGTATATTATAGATGATACATGGACGCTTCTTGGAACGCGGAGGAGTTGGATGGTGTGACATGTTTGTAGATTGGCCAATCAAGCTGTGCACGGGTTGGCAAGGGTGGGACTCCAGTGTGCCGATGAGCGTATATGGGTGTATGAGACCCCAATTTACTACAAGCATTTGGGTGCGTTGGGGAGAATAAAAGAGGAAGTGTTTGATGAAGGGAGGCGTGTTGTGCCAAATACCCACCTAAATTAATAGGCAAATACTTAGTACGTTTTAACTCGCAAGTGACAAGATCAAATGATAGTATAGAAGGCAAATACGAGATCATTCCCACAAGGATTGGTAAATTATGCTTAGAAGTAATTTTCTAGTTAATTAACAGATAAAACTCAATTGTCACGATTGAATTAAAATAAAGAAATAAAATAAAAGATAAACTAAGACTAAAAAGGATTAGGGTTTTGATATCCACCACTAATCCGACTAATTAAGATAACAATATGCTAATGCGCCAATCATACCGGCATATTTAATGTTTACCAACCTAAGGACATGGGTGTATACGCCTTAAACTATAGATTTTCATAAGCAACGAATTAGGCATGAGTGTATACTCTAATTCTTTTATTTCTTAAAGGATTTAGCATCGGTGTATACTAAGTTGTTCTTTAAGAAAACATAATTCAATTAAAATCGACAAACACATGAGGCGTAGGGCATGGGTGTATACTCCCGGTTCCCTATGTTGATTACCCTTAAGAACCCGTGAGGAGATTCTTTTGTCACTCTATTAAGCCCATGACTCAATCATCCAAATTGACTTAAATAACTAATTATTGAGAGGTTCTTGACCTATGCCTACTAGTGAGTGCCAATTGATGGAATACACAGCCTTATTTATAGGTAGGTCAGGGACCTCAATTAAAGCTGTTACCTTAATTATTTCTCCCATCAAGAATAAAAATCAAATCAATACTGACTAATTGATTTCACAAAAATAAAATCTTTAATTAAATCAAATACTTATTCCACAAGAATTAAATCGGTGATTTAATTCAGAATATTGATTGAAATCAAATACTTGTTCGAATTAAATCAATAATTTAATTCGAATATTTGATTTACACAAAAGCTTTAATTGAAATAAATTCATGAACAAGTAATTATATATATTTTATAATTACAATATATGTGACATAAGAGACATACTTTAAATGGAATTTCTTACATCTTTGTGTTTTCCTTAAACCATAGATAGAATCTATAGTTTTTAAGAAGATTTATTTGATTCTTGTGATAGTCTCACAATCTTAGAAATATATATCCCTCTACTTGTTGTTTTTCTTGTTCACCACAATCCTCGTTGCATGGCGTTATCGAGCTCAATTACTTTCCATGAATGGGGAGGAGCAACCGCCAGCGTACATGAACGAGGTGCACGCATACGGGAGGCGAAACGTGAGCAAGCGGATTCGTTTGCGCACATGGAGAGAGTTTGGTGGTCTAACCGTGAGGGGCGTATGAGGCGCGCCATCATGGGGTCCCTATCAATCATTTGGCCGACATGGATGGTCCGAGCGTTCATCGTCAACTAAAACCGAGATCTGCGGGGCGGAAGACAAATTTATCGCCGAGGTGAACCTATCAATCCTTATGCAGGGCGCGGTGCGGAAGGAATTTCCAACGGCACAAGCCCATGCTATATCACGGATGCAAAGCAAGCTCGACAACCAAAAAGAAAAATAGAAAATTCATACAAAAAAGGTGTCTTGGGAGATGGCGAGGTCAAGCATCAATCGGTGTCCCGAGACATTGGAGGTATGTCCGACAATTTCAGACTACATGCACCATGGGAGGCAAGGTGGCCAAGCTTGTCATCAATCCAAGGAGTGGTATGAATGTAGTCTCGGAGGAAGCGGTTCGAAGCTAAGGCTTGAGACCAAGAGACATCCTACTCCTTATCGGTAGCAATGACTCATGAAAGGAAACAAGGTAACGGTTTCTAGGCGTTGTCTAGTGTCTTTTTCTATTGGAGATAAATATGTGGATCATGTGTGGTGTGATGTGGTCAACATGGATACGTGTCACCTATTGTTGGGAAAGCCATGGAAATATGATAGAGCTGCTATCCATGATGAAACAAAGAACACATACAACTTCATGTTTGGTAAAACCAAATTGAAGTTGCTACATAGCCCATGGCGGAGCCAAAACCTTCACAAGGGAATGATCAATCCTTTGTAGCCAAGCAGGAGTTGATAGACAAGGAAAGCGACATCAAGGGAGAGGTGTCGGGGCGATAAAGGAGCTGTGAGGAGATGTGTCGACATAGTCCGAGTAGAATTACCGAAAGTGATACCATCATTAGAGACATTCAACCTCAACTTGATTTGGTACGAGAACTAATGTTACTCATCATCCGCACAACATCAAGAGTCCTAAAAGCTTGAAGAATTGGGAAACAAGTGGAAGAGGTAAACCTTTAGAGAGTATCGCAATTTTTCATGAATAAGAGGAACCCTTGGAAGAGGTAAATCTTTGGATAGTTTTGTAATTTTTCATGAAGAAGAGGAACCCTTGGAAAAGGTAAATCTTTCGGATAATTTTGCACTTTACGACAATTCTAAATATCATGTACTGATAAGAGCCCCAAAGATAAAGTCTTTGATTTTAGTGTTGAGCCAATTGACTATGTTCATTTCATTGGGATAGATGCTATTTTGTCAAATTCTTCTAACCAAATTTGTGATGAGATCTATTTGGCGGAGGAGAATGTTCTCACAAAGTGGGGGTTGTTGCTAGTTATTTGAACATTTTCATGGTATATGGGAAAGACAAGTCACAAGAAAAGCATGGCAAGTCTACGGCTAGGGAGGTGCGAGGCCTTCAACATCATCGTCAGTCCACATGATTAGAGCCTCATGTTTCTTATGGTGTGGCCTTGTTGTGATCTTGAGGAACAGAAGGGAACGTGTTAATAGGGCACCAAGGATCGTGGAAAGAGGCAGTCAATTGGCGAATTCTCTCAACCTTGGGAGGATGATGTAGATTGGAATTCAAAGCTTATCTTATCTTATCTTTTAGTCTTTTATTAGGTTTCTTTGTTAATTGTTTATTCTATCTTATCTTTCGGTCTTTATTTGAATTAGGTTTCTTTGTTAGTCTTTTATTTGGTTTAGTTGTCTTTCGTAGACTTCTTAATTAACTTTATTTCATTGTTATCTTAGGACTAAGAGTCTTGGGCTATAAATATATGCTTATAGCCTTTAACAATGCAGTTTATGATTATTATTGAGTTTGTTTAATAAGAATTACTCAGAGTTGAGTTTCTTTGTGTTTTTCCTTAAACCATAGATAGAATCTATAGTTTTTAAAAAGATTTCTTTGATTCTTGTGACAGTCTCACAAGCTTAGAAATATTTGTCCCTTCTACTTGCTGTTTTTCTTGTTCACCACAATCCTACGCTGCATCAGTTGGTATCAGACCTCAGTTACTTTCCATGAATGGGGAGGAGCAACCGCTGCGACATGAGCGAGTGTGCGTGCGCCGAAGACAAACGTAAGGAGAGCAACCGCGATTTGTTTGAGGCACATGAGTGTTGGGCGAACAATTGTCGTCGCCAACCAAGACCGCGATTCGCGGAGGTGGAAGGCAAATCTATCGCTGAACCTTGGCAACACATGGAGGATCGATTCATGGCTATGAGGGATCAAATTGAAGACCTCACTACTCAATTATCCAACTTGTGTGGTCAACATGGGAACGGATCTAGAAGCCCGTTTGCGGAGCGCCGAATGCACGAACGTCAGCACCTTGCGCAAGCTCATGCCAATCGGCGGGTAAGTAGATTCGAACTCAAAATTCCAAAATTGACGAGGATCTAGAACCGAATTTCTGGATTAGGTGTTGGTTGAAGAGGTTTTGAATTCAACAAGGTGCCCGATGAACAACGTCTCTTTGGTGGTACATACATTCCGAGAAGAGTTGATGCTTGGTGGCAACAACTAAAGAAAACTAGGAAGAGAAGGCAAATTGAAGATCTATAGTTAGGAGAAACTATTGAAATATATGTGGGTCGCTTTCTTGCCCCATAGTTATATCATGGGTCAAAAGTCACAAAATTGGAGACAAGGGTCTATGGCTGTGTGAAAACAGAAAATTTCTACAAAAAGAGGTATTTAGGGAGACATGGAGTGAAGGGAAGAGTCCACGACAGGCAATTGGACCCTTACTTGCCAACCACAAATCCATAAACCGAATCCATATTCTGGAGGAGGAAAAAGAATCATGGATGAAGAGTTTATGGAGTCCAATTCATTGATGAAGAATTCGGACATGAAGATGTTGAAGATCCTTGAAATTTGTGAATTGAGATTCCCACCAACCTATGATGACGATGTCAATGAGGAAGAACCGATTGAAGGATCTTTGGCATCGTGGCCTGAGGAAGTCGAAGAGGATGAATTTTCTCCCATGTTTGGCCTCTACCCGAAGATGATCAATTGGAAGAAGAGCCCACGGGTGACATCGACAATTATGAAGAGGTTGAGGAAGACTTTTGGTGAAGTGCCTAATTATAATGATGAAGAGGGTTATGTTGATTTTCTTGGTGTTGAGAGTATTTTAAATTCTCCTAACAACAATTGTGATGAATTCTATGCGGATGAGGAGAATTATATGTTCACAAGGGAAACAATGGTTGAACCGTCCTTAAGTATCTTCATGGCACGTGAAAGGGAAGGAGCAGAGATAAGAATGGCAAATTTGTTGTATTGCCAAGTGGTGTGTGGGCTTTCATGACAACCATCAAGATATTTCAATGATGAGAAGCGTTACGTTTATTTTGGGGTGTTGCCTTGTTTTGATCTTGAGAAAGGCGAGTGGAATGAGTTGGCGGACTTCGAGGATCGTGGAAAGACAGTCAGTCGGTAATTCTCTCCAACCTCGAGAGGATGATGTAGATTGGAATTCAAAGCTTATCTTATCCTATCTTATCTTATCTTTTAGTCTTTTATTAGGATTCTTTGTTAGTTGTTTATTCTATCTTATCTTTCAGGCTTTATTTGAATTAGATTTATTTGTTAGTCTTCTATTTGGTTTAGTCTTCTTTTATAGACTTCTAAACCAACTTTATTTCATTGTTATTTTAGGGTTAGGAGTCTTATGCTATAAATATATGCTTATAGCCTTTAACAATTCAGTTTATGATTATTATTGAGTTTGTTTAATAAGAATTACTCGGGGTTGAGTTTCTTTGTGTTTTCCTTAAACCATAGATAGAATCTATAGTTTTTAGAAGATTTCTTTGATTCTTGTGATAGTCTTACAGTCTTGAAATATTTATCCCTTCGCTTGCTGTTTTTCTTGTTCACCACAATCCTACACCATCAATAAGCCATACATACGTCGTGGTTTAATGCAGTTCTCTGAGATAAAACGAGGAGGAAATAATTTAATAGGTGTCGTCGTCTTCTTGCATTTGAGAGTCATGTCCTTTTACTTCATTGTTTCTGTTTCACTTCTAAACCGTTTGAGATTTTGGAAAACGTTAGCAAAGGAAGTGAAAAAGTCATCATAACAAACTCAAATGCTTTGCTGGTTGTGGCTGTGCATGTAATAGCCTAGCTATAAAGTGCCAAATGACAGAAATTTTGTGGTTTTGTTCCCACAAGCAAATTTGTAAGAACTTGACATAACATAACATTCACAAAACTATTTCATAAGCAAATTTTCTTGTGGAGATATAAATATTATGTTGTTGTATGAATTAGTTGCTTCTGTTGAACAAAACATGTATTATCATGTAATTTATGGAAAGATATTATGTAATTTACGTACTTTGTGATTAATATTGTCTTACCTATGATTAATGAATTACAATTCCAAATTTAACATTCACTCGACTAGAAGGAAAAAATAATTATTCGGAGGGAGGGGAATGGATTACCATAAGAGTAAATCTTCCAACTACCATGAGGATAAAGAAACAATAATGAAAGAATTAAAAGAAATATTTAAATAGATTAGAGAGTTTGTTATGGGGGTGTGTTTAAAAAGTGCACTTTTTGGTTCAAAACTTTTTTACGAAACAGAGAACAAGAACACAATAAAAATATAATTAATTTTGGATGGTAACATGCTACTTTTTTATTAAGTGACATTTTCAAAGCGTTTTAATGTTAAAAAAGGGCCTAAATTTCATAATTTGAAATAGAAATATTACTCAATTCTGTATCAAAGTTGACTGATCATTGCAGTGGATATAAAAGTCTACAGAAGATGGGAAGAAAAAAGTTTTGTAGATAAGCACTCTCGTTAAAGAACACTATAGAAATCAAAACAATAACCTCTACCTTAATTTCTCCATCGGCTTTAATTCCTCATCATCCATTTCCTCGTTTCTAACCAACTTGTCTATATATAAGTGAGTGGTAGACAGTAATGAATCCGGTACAGTAATAGCACTACCTTTAGAATAATTTCACGTGAAACACAAATGTTTCATTTGATAATGATTTTATAGAAAGTGTTTTCGTTTGGGGGGACAATTTGGATATATTTAACAAACGTGGCCAACTTTAATATAGAAATTAATCAAAGTTAGCCATGTTATTGCGTACGCGTCGACCTAAGAAGGGTGTCTTCTTCTTCGACAATTTGTGAATATTTAACAAATATATATGGCTTATTTGTCCACCAAAAACAAAACTAGGCTGCGTCCTAAAAAGTGTGTTTTCTTTTGTTAACAATTTCGAGATATTGATCAAACAGATCACAAACATGGCCCAACTTTTCCACCAAAAGCAAAACCAGGCCATGTTAATTTTTTTTTTTTTTTTTTAATTTTTTTTATTTAAAGTTAGAGATAAGGGCGCTAGATGAAGAGTCCTCGTGATTTCACAAATTGCTACACATTTATTTATTTATTTTTACTTTTTAAATTTATCATTTGATCAGTGGAGCTTATAATACGACTTTATTGATCTAATTATAATTTTAAAAAGTGAAAAGATGAAAAAATGATTAAAAGAGAAAATGAAGCATTCTTCCTCGCAAAATAACTTGTTCCGATCTATGAACTTCAAGTATGTTTCAGATCCTCAACCACTACCATTATATTAAATAAAATGAAAGTTTCAAGCAATCACACAATCGAGAAAATCTATACACATTCTCTCTCATATATTTTTTAGTGTTCATTTTTTATCGTAACAGTGAAAATAATAATTGGATTCAAAATCTAATTGTGATTTTTACTACTATGTCATACAATGTGTATTTGAAAGTGTGGGAGCGAAAGTGTGAGTAACATTTCTCTTTTCTTATTAGCATGGGTTGTCCCAATCTACCAAATTTTTTACTTCTCGTTCCAGAACCAATAATCATTGAGTCCTCCTCTTTTCGAGCAACACTTATATTCAAAGGTAGGCGTGCTAAAAAGTAGGGCTAATCATTTTTTACACAATTTGCAAACTCGACATGAACTCAAGATAAAATTGATAAATTAAAATTGTAGGGTATGATTCGTTTAGTTAAATAGATCAAATTATGGTTGACATTTTTTTTTTTTTGATGTTTCACACAAAGGGAGAGATTCTAGTGACATCCGCTTTATTATGCGTGGTCACCAATTGAGCTAGCTCTTAGGGACATTATGGTTGACCTATTGATAATAGCTTAAAAGTACTTAATTTCTCTATTAAAGTGAATATTATCATAGCTTAGTCTGATCAGATTCTTGCATTTTGTATTTAATTGGAAAATATTATTTAATCGTTAAACATGAGATTAAATGATATACTAATTCAAGTAAGTGGGAATTAAATAATAAAACCAAGGAAGAAAAAAAGAAGAAAAAAGAAAAAAGAAAAAAAACAAAGCAAAAGATGACGATAATTGTGGCTGTGCGTGAAAGAAAGTATTGTGAAAGATGAACGGGTAAAGAAGTGCTGCACTGCTGTATGGCAAAAGAAAACGGTCAAGTGGGCCCAAAAAGAGAAAAACAAGCTAAGGCGCTAAGCCATAAGAAAGAGAGTTGACCAAGAAAGTGTTTGATGACTCTGATTAAGTTACCCTCCATAATTGAGGGTACGTTTGTGATTACCATTTTATAAAATTAAAAACAAAAAAATAAAATTTAAATAAAATTGCAGAAAATAGATTGTTTAATATTACATTGTTCAAAAATTACAATTTTAAAAATATAAATTTTTTACGTTTTCAAATCACAAAAAATATGTGTGCATAAATTAATGGAATCCAAATACAGCTTAAATACTACACCAAAGTATTAGCAACAAATATCTGTGACTAGTCTCTACTCTCTACCGTATTGAATGCTGAGAAATGGTACACTTATTTTTATTTTTTTACACAATTTATATAAGTGATTTTTAAAACCATCGTTAGATCAAAATTTAATAAAGATTCATCTCATATTTAATAATGGTTTTAAAAGCCATCCTTTTTAAATAATCTTGAATTCTCATTAAAGCAAATCGAGAGATCCAATGCGGTCCGCCTCAAGAATTTTAAATACAATAAGGAGAAGCAGATCCCCATTCAATATCTAGACTTTCGGTCATCGCGGACTAGCTAAAGCAAGCAGGCCAATTAATCTTACGTGGGATATAAACCAGCTCCCACCCTGCAGTCCCAATAAAGATAGCTTGATGTCGGCCACTACTTGACCTCACATTCTTGTCATGCATTTCGTGGAATTCACCGCGTCCACCACACCTTGGCATCACTTTCCATTTTCGAGTTTTGACACCTCCACTCTTTGCACAGTTTAATGGCCATGCACGACCAAAGCCTGTGAGGTGGGATCTAAAAGACCGGGTGGGGCAAACTTTTACGACCACCAAGTTCCTCACCATTGGAACTATCACAAATTCAAACACGTAGATGATTCCTTTCACAGCCCACTCAAGATTGGAAACACTTTTCCTTCTCCACTAGGATGTTCTAGAGAAAAACTTCTCATAGCATAACACATTAAATAGTTTATCAAATGGGTCTTTCAACACACCAATCAAAATGATCAAAATTTTTGGGAATGATCCTCTCTTAAAAGCCATCTATGAGTATAAAAAATTGGGTAAAAAGTGTAGGAGTAAATGTAGCATTAATATTTGCCAACATTTAAAATTATTTCACTTAAACTTTTGAAATATTTTGTTTAATATATATATATATATATATATATATATATATATATATATATATATATATTTTTAATTCTTAGACCCAATGCTTACTACATAGCTATAGCTGAAGAAAATTTTACACATTTCTAACATGACCGTGAAAGTTATTACTAATTTTTTTCTTTTAATTAAAATTGGGGTTAAATATTTTGACCCTTATTATTTAACAATTTTAATTTTTAATTTTTAATTTTTTTTTTTTTTTCACTTAGGTTTCAATTTGTATCATAAATAATACTTGGTTATAATTAAAAATAAAGATAGCACATTGGTTCATAAATTTGAAGAAAATTTATGTCAATGCCTTTCAAAATTGACACATATCCCTGTATCTCATTAAAAATTATAATTTTAGGGTTTTTTTTTTTTTGCTGCAACTCAAATAAGTAATATTTGGAGTTGGTGTATTTATTTAGATTTCGGTCACATATTGTCAATGTTCACGTGGCCAGTGTCCAGGACAAATGATGCGATGTTCCACACTTGTTACTTTTCACGTACACATTGGACAGAAAAAACATTGGTGTTATGGAAAAGATAAAAGACAAGAATAAGCCACGTACGTGCTTCTTGCTTGATATAATTCCTTACTTCATTGTTTTTGTTTCTCATTCCTATTTGACAGTTGTGTTAAATAAAATAAAATTCAAGATGTTCCTCGGTCTCTCTGAACTAGAGGAGAAGGAGCATTGCACATTTGGTTTGTGCGTATCTGATCAACGAATCCTGTGAAAGGAATGTGTAGCATGGTCATGGCGGATGAACTAGCCGATATGTGGGGAAGATTTCTCTCGGAGGAGGAAACTACAAGTGGACTTTCATGAGGAAGCCTTTGAGGACTTGTTCAAAAGGTTCAATCGTGTTTAGTTGGAAAACTCCTATCGAATCATGTAGTAAGCAAAAAGATTTGATAGAAGCGTCGGGATGGAAACCAAAGGGCCATGGCTTTTAAGGTTTTGGGTGAAAACCTTTTTCTCTGAAGTTTGAGAAGAGTGAAGACAAAAACGTGTGTTGGAAGGTAGGCCATAGATTTTTGAGGGAACTCATTCTCATTAGAAGACTTCAATGGTAGCACTCATCCAACCGACATGGACTTTCACGGGTAGCGTTAGATGCGAATGTATAAGTTACCACTCCTATGTATGGGGAAAGAAATGGGTGAGAGACTTGGGGCCTCCGTGAGGAGGTGGAAGACGTGGATGTGAGTGAAGATGGGAAGGTGGGGTGAATACCTCAGGTGAAGATTAAAATCAGTACCTCGAAGCCTCTTGCTAGGGACGTATGTTGCGGATGAAGGAGATTTGGATTCCCTTTCAATATGAGAAAGTACCAAATCTTGTTTCGGTGTGGATTGATTTGTCATGGGAGGAGGGTGTGAGCGAAAGAGGTAAGGAGGAAACAAGGGAAAACTCCATTTTCAAGTGTGGTCCGTGGCTACGTGCAACCTCCCTAGATGGGGATGGAGAGGAGCGAGGAAGAAGGGGAAGGAGAACTATCCAGGGAGGAGTGGGGTAGGAAGGCTGAGCGACATTGGCGGTTCCTTATGGGAGGTGTTCAACGGTGATGGTGATCGAGTAACTCCGGTGATACGTTCTGCATGGAGATCAACCACGTAAAATTATCCAAATTTTGCAAATTTTCCTCTATCACGGATTCTATCAAGATGGGAAAGGAAAGCTGGAATGTGGCGTTTTCGTTAGAGCACAGTGGGAGCGCTGGAGGCGGGAAAGGAAATATGTTTTGGAAAGAATATTGATGGGGATCATGGGGTATCACCTCAACGGTGGGAATTAAAGGGCAAAAATCATTCCTAATATGGAGAATTCTTTCCTTAATAACAATACTTTCCTCTCTTGCGGGTGAGCGTTACTTTTGGGAGTCAAAAAACATGACAATGTGGGAGTACGCACAAAGAATGGAGCTCAAAAGGTACCACGTGGACATATTAGGCCCGGGATGCGGTGGATGGGGGTCAAGCGATGGGCCCACCAAAAGTAGTGACCTCGCAGCCCTCCTGGCCCAACACATAGCAGGGGGGAGGGACTTTAGTGAAGAAATGGTAGCAGGATACTCGGAAGCGGTGACATCCGAAAGATTGGATACAGCTAGTACTAGCTTGGTGAATCGGATGGGAAATGGAAGAAAAGGAGAGAGAGATAGTTTTTCCAAACTGGTTTACGATATGGTGGCGGTGGTGATGACCACCTCACCGCTCATTATGAGTATCCTAAGTTGGAACAGCGGTGGCTTGAGAACTCCGGGCAGTTCGGGACCTTTGCCGTATGGTGAAGGAGAGCGACCTAAATTGGTTTTCTTGATGGAAACCAAGTTACCAACACAGCGTATGGAGTGAATTAAAATACAAGCTGGATTTGGTAGTATTTTTGTGGTGGATAACGTGGTAGCGATGGTGGATTGGCGCTTATGTGGAATATGGATATAGAAGTGGAAATTCAAAACTATAGCAAACGACATATTAATGCTATAGTAAAATTGGAAGTGAATGGGGTTGAGTGGAAGTTTCCGGGTTCTATGGTCATCCCGAGGTGGGAAAGAGGCAAGAGGTGTGAGTCTTCTCCGTCATCTTTCTTCTTTTTCTCCGGAGGCTTGGATAGGTGTTGGCGACTTTAATGAAATCTCAGGATTCTGAAAAATCGGTGTGATCCCAAGCCCGATGGCAAATGGAAGCTTTTAGAGAAACACTAAACTTCATCATTTGTATGATCGGATTTTCTGGTGCGAGATATACTTGGTGCAACATGCAACAGGGAGAGAACTTGGTGATGGAAAGATTAGATAGGCGTGACTAATGTGCATGGCGGGATGTATTCCTGTAAGGAATGTGGAATTCTAATCGTAGTTCAGACCATGCACCTTTGTTGATAACGTTCTGTCTATTTGGAGACAATGGAGAAAAAGAAGAAATTATGTTTTGAAGCTGAATGGAACCTGGACAAGGAGTGCCAAAAAATTATTACCAAGGTGTGGAAAGCCAAGCCTTCAGGAACAATGATGTGGAAAGTAGTTTGGCAAAAACTGGTGGAGAGTAAGGTGGAATTGGAGAAATGGGCAGTTGCTAATAAATCACCCATTGAGGGGCTCATTGACTCCAAAACACATGAACTCCAACACCTACAGCAGGAAGAGAGTGGTTTGGATTTAGCGAAAATGGGCCAACTCCAAAGGGAAGTAAATGAATTAATTGAACAGAATGATACACATCTTAGGCAGCGAGCAAATGTGGTACGGTTGAACTCTGGGGACAGGAACTCTAAGTATTTTCATGCATGCAACCAACGAGTGGCGAGCAAACAAAATTCATTACATTCATGATGAGGAGGGTTTATTACATTCCTCCCGAAGGAGTTGAGCAGGCATTTATCTTGTATTTCTAGAAGATTTTTCTAACCTCTAGGCCGAGTGGTATTGAGGAATGCTGAATATTCTTCAAGGCGAGTTACCTCGGAAATGAGCAATGATTAATTAGTGAGTTCACCGAAGAAGAAGTGACTACAGCTCTCCAACAAATTGCACCATTTAAGTCCACAGGCCCGGATGGATTTCCAATGTCATTTTATCAAAACAATTGGGAGGCGGTGGGAATGAGGTATATAAGGCTGCTCTCAATTTTTAGGACTGGAATTTTGGATGCAGAAATTAATCATACATACATTGCTTTGATCCTAAAGTCAATATCCCTACTAGGGTGTGCAGTATGGACCTATTAGCCTTTGTAATGTACTTTATAAAATTTTGTTTCAAATCTTGGCAAATAGGTTGAAACCCATATTGCACATGATCATCTCTAGCAATCGAGTGCTTTTATACAGGAGACTTATCTCGAGATAATATATTGATTGCATATGAAACCCTACATCCCATGCAGTCGGATGTGGGGAAATGATGGTTTTATGGCCGTCAAGCTTGATATGAGCAAGGCCTATGACCATGGAATGAGATTTTCTAAAAGCGGTGATGGAACGTATTGGCCTCCCTTCTAGATGGGTTGATTTAATTATGGCTTGTATTACCACCATCACATACTCAATTATTGTTAATGGGCAGCGGTGGGGCGTGTCAGGTCATCGGAGGAATAAGACAAGGGGACCCCTTTCCTTATCTTTTCCTCCTTTGTGCTGAAGTTTTAAGTTCACAATTACAGCAAGTGGAGAGAATAGGTCTCTTACGGTGATCCCACTTCTCAGAAGGGCCAAGGTTGACTCACCTATTTTTCTGATTGTTTACTTTTTGAAAGGCTAATTTGTTTGAATGGGGCAGATTATGTCTAGGTTGCTTGAAATGTATGAAAAGGCATCGGGGCAAAGGCTTAATAAAGAAAAGCGTCGGTTTTCTTTAGCAGAAATTCTAGTCAAAGCTCGTGATGAAATGTTGCAATTGATAGGTGTTCGGCAGCTAAATGCTATGATCAATATCCGGGGCTGCTTGCTCTTGTGGGCAAGTCTCAGTTGGGAGTTTCACACATCACCGAGAGGTTTGAAAGCGGCTAAATGACTAGAAAAATAAATTCTTATCTCAGTGGGAAGGAGATCTGTTGAAAGTGATTTAGACTATCTAACCTATTGTATGAGCATCTTTTACTCCCAAAGAGTTGTGTCGGAAATAAATTCTATTATGCAGAAATTTTGGTGGAGACACAAGGAGAATGATCGAAAAATACCTTTGGATGAGTTGGGAAAAGATGAGCTTTGCAAAATCAAGTGGTGGAATGCGCTTTAGGGACCACCATTCTTATAATAAGGCACTTTTAGTTAAGCAGTGCTTGAGATTAGTGCAACAGGAAAGTCTATTATGGAGAATTTTTCAAGCAAAATATTTCCACACATTAGGTTTTGGAGGCAAAAATTGGCACTAGACCATCTTTTGCATGGCGGAGCTTATATGTAGCATGTGAGCTTCTTCATGACGGTGTGTTATGGCGAGTGGGCGATGGTAAATTGATCACGATATGGGGAGATAAATGGATTCCTAGGCCAACTACTTATGAAGCACAATCCCTCCATGTACTTAGTTCCCACGTGAAAAAGCGTTGTCGCGACTCAAAAACTTGTTTATCACAATTTATAAATTAATTCTATGAAGCAATAAACAATTCAATCACCCAAAATATATAAAGAAATAAAGAAACCACGAGATATTTTGGTTCTGAGAAACCTTTTAGAAACCGATCTAAAAGTAAAACCTCTCAGGCGGCCAAACCAGAAATCACTATCAAAAGATTATTCAGAGATTACAGACACTAGGAACACTTACAACCCTTTGCAAGACCTTGGCTCTATAAGATCGACAAGCCTACAACTCATCTCCTTGCTCACAATCTTCTTCAACGTGATTCTCTTTTATTGGACCCTTTTGATAGACTTCTCAATTATAGATTTATCAAAGGAATAACTAAAACTCTAAGAGATTCAATTTAACGCTCACCATATGATCTCTCTTAGTACAGACCTCAACGAACTCCACAGGGCAAAAATGTGCTTCTCTCTTTTATAATGATGTATATATATCGGTACATCAAACCCTAGACCTAGGCCCACTAAAAACACATTTTTGGGTATAGCAGTGCAGGGTGTCGGATAGGTTAATTGGCTGTTCGGACATGGCCTTGCGAAACAAAAATGAAGTTTACGGAAATGCGATCGGACCGGGAAGGCCTGTCGGACAGGGCATGCAATGGGTGAAACAGCATTTTGGAAATGCTGTCCAGCCTTGATTAACAGCTCGATCGATGGACATTTGTGGTTCGATTGAGCTGAAATTTTGCAAGGACATTCATAATACATGAATCTACATTATGAATGGTAGATGTTAGATCTGAGCATTCTATATCGTGTTTGAGCCCATGAGAGTAGCTTTTGCATTTTGGGCCGAATTAAGCCAACACAAGAACTAACACCACGACGGCCAAGGTGTGTGACCTCATCAACCCAAGTATGGGTGAATGGAACAACTCATTGATCAAAAATGTGTTCCGGGAGGAAGAAGCTGTGATTATATGCAATATTCCCATTAGTAAATATGGGCAGCTCGATAAGTTGATTTGGAGAGCATCACGCCCGGTGTCTTCACAATTGAAGTGCCTACCACATGAAGAGCGAAAGCGAGCAGGAATATGGGGAAGGATCTACAAGATCGGGTTTACTCCTTTGTGGAAAGAATTGTGGGGTCTAGACATCCCAAATGCAGCGAAGGTATTTTTATGAAGGGCATGTCAAAACATCTTACATACTAAGGTTAATCTTGAAGAGGGTATTTTCACGGATGATAGTTGTATTTTCTTAACATGGTATCGTAATAGTGTTACATGCTTTATGGGAATGCCCGTGCGATTGATGTGCGGAGTGCATGTGACCGTAGCATCCAAAGAGCCATGGAGTTTTCAACTCGTTCTTGGAGGTAGTGGTTACTCTAATGGATCGATGCAAGCGGCATGACCTACAAAAAGTAGTCTTAGTTGCTAAGAAGATATGGGCATGCGGAATGTCGTGGTGCATGGGGTGCATTCAGCTCTCTGAGCAGGCTTCGGAGAGGTGGAAGTACTCATGCAGTATCAAGACAATTCTGATGAGAGGGTGAATGGGAGTGCCTAGAGCTCGGTGAATGGGCCGGTGAAGTGGAGCGTCCTCCTTTTGGGCGTCTTAAGGTGAATTAGGATGTAGCCATAGATAAACAAAAGAAAGTTACAGGACAAACAAAGACAGGAAAACCCAATCCAAACAGACTACAATCTCCTCGAAGCAGGTGAAGATGGAAATCATCTGTGAATGCAGCCTGAGAAAACCATTGCCGCGGCGCAATCTGATGGACATAACCATCGGGAGTATGAAAACTCCAATGAAGCATCTAAACAGACTTTCAAAAAAGCCATGGAGAAATAGATGCACAGTAACAGTGGAAAAAAGGTTTCCAAAAAGAAACCAAAAAGAAAATAAAAAAAGATCTTCACTCACAAAGAGTCTAAAATCTAACCAGATCGGGTTTAACAAACAGCAACACAAACAAGTTACAGAAAAACAACACAACAACGATATAGAATAAAAAAGCAAGCTAAAAAGCTGAGTAAAATGTCCAAAAAACAGCAACGATGGAGTAGTCGGAGTGGTCGCGCAGGGCCACGAGCCGGTGAGGGAACCAGAAGACCAGCGTAGGAGGTAGATGGAGGTGGAGCTCGAGAAAAGGGCCTCACGTGTCGGCGCTTGGAGGACACGCGCCCACGAGTAAGATCTACTCGTAGGTGCTTGTTGAACACGCATCAGCGGGTGGTGGATGGATGGGTGAGTTGCTGGTGGCAGAGGCTGGTGGAGACGGCCTAGAACCCAAAGGAGTAGCTTGTGAGCATCTGAGACTTCCTGAAAACAAGAGAGCAAATTTTGAAAAAAATTACCCCAAAGATTTCAAGAAGAGAGCGACACCCAGACTTGGAGCGGCTGAGGATGGTGGTGGTCGGAGGTCTTGCAGTGGAGGATGGGACGTTGCAATTTTTAGACAGAGATAAAGCCTCCAAGGAGGCAGATAGGGTCTCTAAAGAGACAGTTTTGGCCTCTGATGAGACAAGAAAGGGAGGGGGAGTAAGGAAGATGGAAAAAGAGAGAAAAAGGGGGAGGAGGAAGCCAGCGTCTTCTTCCTCCATGGCTGCCGAAGGTGAGTTTGGGAGATTCTAGAGGAGAGAGAAGACAGCGTTTAGCTCTCTGATAAAATGATGTTATACAATAGGTCAAATGATCTTTAATTACTCCAGTTGATGTCTCAAAAACCATCTGCATTTTGGAAGAGGAACTGAGCAGTGCGAGCCATGTTTAATGATATCTATATATCTTTTACAAACACTGGATTTGAGATTAGTTTCTGCCTAGTATTTATTAATTACTCGCAACTATAAATAAGATAAATACAAAAGACATAGACTTGGAGATGAACTCCTACCCGTACTAGAAGATAAACTTTTACCATGACTAGTCATATCCCCCTACACTAAGTTTATTCAATAGGGATAGGTTTGACAATTAGCGAGGTCAAATGATCTTTAATCACGCCAGTCGATATCCCAATTCCATCTCCATGTTGGTAGATGCATTGAGCAGTGCGTGCCATGTTTAATGACATCTTCACAACAGATTTTGGGAGGAACTTTGGCACTCTCTTCATTCAGCTTTTTCCATGAAGAGCTGATTAATCTCTTTATGTGATCTTGAGCTTCTTCTTTGGATACACCTTCTTGTACCATGTAGCACTCTATGGATTTCACTACATCACCTCTTTTGCTTTCAGCCTCCCAATACAAGAAACAGAAAGTAAAATCAATCTAATCAATATGGATTTCATCCATTATCATATAAAATAAGACTAATATGTCAATTTATAAAATTAATATGTACTTCTTCCATTGTCAAATAAATTAACAGCTTCTGGCTAGCTTAATTGCAAATATTTGTACCAAACGTATACCTCCCAAGTCCCCAAATCATCACTTAGTCGAGTTATGATGGATGCCCAATAAATCAGCTCAGAGCCACGCATTAAGCAATCAAGTGCATCTTTAGATGTGGTGCACCCAAGCAGAACATAAGCATGGACTATGGCTGAAGGACCACCCACAGAAATCCATGCATTTTCTAAGTACTCGTCCAAAGTTGGAGTGTATCCACTGGAAAACCATCGTCTTTCTACCAAATATGATCTACAAAGATTTGCCCACTGCCATGATAGCAACATTGGTTACACCCGGCCCCACGACATGCATTGAAGAATTGACTTCATATTTTTTTTTTTTTTTAGCTTACCGCTTCCTTAATGTATGGGAAAGTATTGAAGCCATGATCTTTGAGAACATCAAAGACCACTTCATTAGCAAAGTTAAGCATGGCAAGATAGCAAATCCGCATGTACTCTGGAAGGTCCTCCATTGCCTTCATTTCCCATCTGCTCAAAAATATTACAAAAAAGGAAGGAAAAATATATTATGATCCAAGTGATGGTTTGGACAAATTAAAAATAAATTAACTTGTATAATCATGCTTCTGTTATACCGATCCACAGCATCAGTGAAGCATTCAAGCTCATCCAGCGATCCATACATATCATACATGTCATCAATGGCTGATAATATGCATACAAATTTGGTGACGCCTATCCTGCACTTGGAAAACTGGGGCTCAAATATACTCCCTATTGCCCACAAATAATTGATCTCTATCAGCCTGTCCCTTGAAAAAGCTAGCTTATCTTGAAAACCCAAGTCTCTCCACCACCTATATATGAATTAAGTTTCAAAGATTTAAATCTTTCTGCAAGTCTTCCATGAAAGCATATAGATGCAGGAGAAGAACATTAGTATGGATTTATTATTTATGAATGTATGTGTGTTTTAGTTTTCCTTTTCAATAAGGATTTAGTTTTCTTTTCTATTAAGATTATGTTTTCTTTTTTCAATAAGGATTTGTTTTCTTCTTCCTTCTTAAATTATGAGTACTTTTTAGTCAATATAAGTGATACACATGCATTCAATGGAATCATTTAATTTTAATGTTTCAGAATTATTTCGCTATTTGCATATTTGGAGCAATTACGATCTTTTTCTTTTCTATTTGTTATTTTTTTTCTTCCTAAATTCTTTTTTCAATTCTCAATTTTTAGTTTTTGCTATTATCTTACACAGTCTGAATAGTCATAGTTTTGCCCGACGTCAGATATATTTACCATTTTTTAAAAAAATTTTACCGATACTTACTATCCTATACTCAAAACGATAAATATATATCGTTTCTGACTGGTTCACTATCTGGATATATAGGATATATCTGTAACAAATTTTTGTCCTTAGCTAATGACTTATTGAATAGTTAAATAAAAAAATGGGACCTTTTAACTCCGCGGTACAGTAACGCCATGATAAGGTGTAAGTCACCTGTTCAAATTCGATAAGGGGCTTCAAGTTTTTTAATAATACCCGGCCATACCATAATACTCTTTCTGGAGGAATGATGGAGATCTTGTCAATGTTTATACTAAAAAAGTAACAAACCTCTATATATATATATATATACACAGAGAGAGAGAGAGAGAGAGAGAGCGATGAAAGTACACTATACCTTGCTAACTCTATAAGTTCTTGTTGATATACGTACTGCACTAAATTGTTATCCAACTTAGCCAGCTCAAGCAAAGTCAAGTTCTTTGCCATATCCCTTTGATACACATCAATGAAGCTCCGAGCTTCAACTCTTGGCATCCTCCAATACAGGGGGATTTCCAGTGACTGTTTCACTTGCTTAGCTGAACCACTGTCCAATTTTCCCATCAATGATTTCAGGTTTCTTATGCTAAAATCCTTGCCTTCTTCCAAAATATTTTCTCCATGCATTGCTAGGTGTGAGGCTTCATACAAACTCAGAAGTCCCTCCATGTCACTGCTTAAACTGTCCATGAATCTCCCATCACTGCTTCTGAATTTGTCAAACACATCTGCATGTTTTGCCAAAATCACTCAGAGAGGCTTCATAGAAACAAAATGAAAAACATATAGGTTCGGTGAAACTATGACATCACCTGAGGTAATCGAAAAACCATGTTGTCTTAAAACTCGAAACTGCAAAGCAGTGGTGTGAAGACTATTGGTAGTGAGATGTGGATACAAAAGAGCAAGAACCTCTTCAATCTCCTTTCCAAAGTGGTAAGCAACTCCTAACCGCTGCATCGTGCAAACAAGGTTTAATTGAGCACAAGGGTCTTTGGTGGACGTCAGCAAGCATTTAGCACTTCGTTTTAACACCTCCAATCGAGTACCATACAACTCATACTACAGATGACATATGTGATTAATGTTAAAGTATTAATTAAATAATTAAATTAAAATAAGCGGTGATTTAAGATGTGAAAATAAGTGGATTTACAGTGTAGGGGTTGCTTAAGGTGCTTAAGGACTCAATGAGTTTGAGATCGCAAATGCTGGGATGGTACTGAGCTGATCGCCGTGGATGCACTGGTTGTAACTCATTCAACTTTGAGACGATCATGAAGGGCGGGATTATTGGGAGGCTTTGCTTGCTGCTTCTTCTATGTTGTGGCCAAACTATCCTTCTTAGGCTGTTAAGCGTAAGGCAACATGAGCTGGAGGAGGCGGAGGAAATCGTTATTTCCATCGGAAATCTCGATGGTAATCTCATGAACATGTTGAGAAAGTTGTTGAAAAGAAACATATAACTCTTCTCCTTATATATATATATATATATATATATATATACATTTTAGTTGTATTTTTGTCACGAGGAAAACACAATTTGAGAAAATTATTAATTAAAGCAACATCTAGATCTAACAAAGATTCAAGGGAAAACTTAATTTAGTTGCACTTTTACCACAAGATGAAAAATTAATAATTACTTATTTCCAAACAAATGTCAATAATAGGAGGGGGATTGAACCTAGCCTAGCCCCTTTCGTTTAACAATATGAATTTGAGAAGAATAATATATATTGCGCTTTTTTTTTTTTTTTTAGTCCATTGGCATATGAGCCACGGTTTTTGAGGTCGATAAAATGTGCTTTTCTTTGTCTAAAAGAACAAAAGGTAGAGTCATTTCTCTGCCACCGTACCTTTATTCAGAAAGCATACCATCATTGATTCAAAATGATGGTTGAAGAAACATATAACTCTTCTCCTTTATTCAGAAGGCATGATTCAAAATTGGATGGTTTTCTTACAAAAAAAAATAAAGAATAAAATTGGATGGTTTGATAAGGCCATGCCCCCTTTAACGTTTTCATGTTCTGCATTCCTCTTCCCAAGGAAGGTGACGTGATGATAACTGTACAACATGGGTCATGGAACATTAAATGGAATCTTCTTATCCTCAGGAAATGGATCCAAACAAACTCTCAATTTTTTTTTTTTTTTTTTTTAATGTTAAAATATCAATTAAATAACTAAATTTATTGGTTTTTATCATCTTAATAGGTTGAGATAAGCAGTAATTTAAATAGTTTTAGAATAAATGTCTTAGTTTCGAACTTTGCCTCTATTATTTATGGAGTTTTAGTCTACACGTAGGTTAAAGATTTCCTTGTTTTTATTATTATTATTTCGGGGTATTACACTAGGCCCAAGTGGTTTTCCCTAAATCCTTTTAAATAGAAGGTCATGCATATTATGTTAAAGGAATAACACAAGTTTTCTAAATGATTACAAAATCATATACCTATCATCATGGTAAACCATCCATACACCAACCAAAAATCTTTAAACAAGTAACCTATACACATAACTACGAAAACAATGATGGACCCAAGGGGGACCGGGAGTGGCCCTAGTCCCCACCACCCCAAATCACAAGAAAAAAAAATTAATGTTTTTTTAGCAAATTGGGCCCTCCCCCAAAAAAATTTGGCCCATAGTCCTTCCCCAAATTGAAACTTGGGTCCATCCCTATATGAAATTATCTTCTCCTTTTTTTTTTTTTTTTTTTATTTTTTGTAACAAACCAACGTTCATTCAAAACAAAGAGATTACAGAGGACATAAAGGAAAGAAATGCAAGCTTACTAAAAACCCCAACCAGACAGATCTCAAACAGGAATGAGATCATAAAGGGAAAAAAAAAAAAAAAGATGCGAATCCAGTCCGAGAAAACCCTTGCCGCAACGCATACTGGTGATGGATACTACCATTAGGAGTACAAGTACCCCTATCAAACATCTAAGCAGGCTTCCTAAAATACCATTCAGATTTAGATGAAAAGTAACTGTGGAAAACAAGTTTCAAAAAAGAAACCAAAGAGAAGAAAAAAAGATCAACTTCAAAGAGTTCCATCCAGTTCGGGTTAACCAATAAGCAACACAACAACAGAAAAGTACAGAAAGTTACATAAAATAATAGCATAAACTCAAAAAATAGCGGCTGCACTGGAGGAGGTCGTCGATGGTGAACTGTACGGCATGTGGGACCCACGCGCTGGCAAGTAAGATCCACACGCAGGAGCGTGTGGTCCACTCGCCAACGCATCGATGTCTGAATGGGGCACAGAACACAGCACCAGGCAGCTGGATCGCCGGGGATGCTGGTGGTGGAGAGTGTTTCGGCCAAGGGTTGATGGGGAGGAGTAGATCGGGCTTTGAAAAGGATGATCTTAAAGACTCCATAGATCTGGCTGGCGAAACATTGAAGGAGACGATCCATAACGGCGGAGAAGCGGCCAGAAAGGGATGGAAGATGCAGCTTTTGTTTAGTGAGGATCGGGATAGATCTAGAGCAAGCTCTAGAGAGATAAGGGTTCTCTCCTGAATAGAGAAAACCAACAAAAAGAAAAGCATAAAACTGAAGAAAAGGAAAAGAGGAGGAGGAGGGGAAGGTTTCTTCCCCTCCTCTAGCACAGGCAGCTGGTTCTTTCGTTCAAGGAGAGAGAACAGAGCTTTTTAGGTTGAAGGAGATACAAAAATGTCTTAAGTAAGAGCCAAACATGCTTGAAACAAGATTGGAGCAAGATTTATTTCTCTTGAAGGTAACCTTCAAAAATCCTCCCTCTCTAACTCAATATTCTCTCCCTCTCTAGGTTTTTGGTTTGGAGAATAGTGAAAATAGGTGACAATGGGCATCTCATTTCTTATATAGCCCTGGCAAGTCATTTACAATCGCTAAGGTGTCCAAATTTTATTTGCATACGCATAGAGCCGACCCACACTAAAGTTGAAAAAACGATCTCTCATTTCCTCCCACTAAGGTACTTAGAACCAACCCTAACATATGTAGGTAGTAATTAAAGCACCCTAAGCACTAATTAAAGAGGCGAGGGGTGTTACAATTGCCTTCTATAAGACTTGTAAGGTTTTATCTCTAGAGCACTTATGAAACTAGGGTATAGATTAAACACTAGTTCAAATCTATGTGTTGGCTTATAGAACTACCTAAAGAGTTATAGAACTGCCTTGTCACATGGTCTGTCACACTATTTTTGTTCAGTAGGGGATTGGTTTGACAATTAACGAGGTCAAATGATCTTTAATCACCCCACTCGATGCCTTAATACCGTCTCTATTTTGAAAGAGAAGCTGAGTAGTGCGAGCCATGTTTAATGACATCTTGACAATGAACTTTGGCATGGAATTTTTGGCACGCTCCTCATTTTGGTTTTTCCAGGTATAGCTAATTAATCCCCTTATATGATCTTGAGCTTCTTCTTTGGATACACTTTCTTGTACCATGTAGCACTCGATTGATTTCACCACATCAGCCCTCTTGCTTTCAGCCTATGATCACAAAAGAAATAGAAATTCACCATTCAAACTAACTTCTCTTGCAAGAAATAGTGTCAACAATGCAATACAGGTGTAGAAAACAGAGAGATGAGAGAAAGAATGAAGAAAAGAAATTCTCTGTATATTGGATTGAGTAAATTGTTTCTTGTACACTTGCAGTATATATATCATATACAAAGCTGCTATACAATTAACAATAAACTGTTATGTACAAGCCATATTAACAGAAAAGAAACTAACTTCTAACTACAATGCTAACTGCTGCTAACTGTTCTTCAACTAACAAAACAGATTCCAGCTCATGCTCCTCTTCATTCGCTTATACTCCCCCTCAAGATGAAAGGACTATGTTAGAGACATTCATCTTGGACATTAGATGCGTATATGGACCTAAACCAAGGGACTTAGTGAACAACTCAGCAATTTGATGTTGAGAAGTAACATGCAAAGTGCGAATGACTTCTTGCTGAATTTTCTCTTGAATGAGATGGCAATCAATTTCTATATGCTTTGTCCTCTCATGGTAGACAAGATTTGCAGCAATGTGTAATATGGCCTGACTGTCACAAAAAAAAAGGGCAGATTGAGAGTGGAAAACATGAAGATCCTTAAGCAAGCTTAGAACCCACACAATCTCACAAGTAGAAGAAGCCATAGCCCAATATTCATCTTCTGTAGAGGCTCTGGAGACAGTGTGTTGTTTCTTTGATTTCCATGAGATTAAAAAATCTCCTAGGAAAATGCAGTAACCACTCACAGACCTACGAGTATAAGGACATCCTACCCAATCAAAATCACAAGAACCCTTCAGATGAAGTTTGGAAGATGTTGGATAAAACAGACCTTGGCTAGGAGCACTCTTGATATATCTCAAAACTCTGTTGGCAGCATCAATGTGTGGTTGTCTAGGGCAATCCATAAATTGACTAAGTATTTGAACTGAGTAGGAGATGTCTAGTCTGGTAATAGTGAGATAGAGTAGCCTGCCAACCAGTCTTCTATAGCATGTAGGATCTGCTAGAAGCTCACCTTCTATTTTAGATAGTTTAAGATTGGATTCCATGGGAAATTTTGCTGGTTTGGAGGCTAACAGACCAGAATCCTCCAAAATTTCTAGGGCATACTTCCCTTGACACAAAGAAATTCCTTTGGCACTTTGAGCTATTTTCAAGCCTAGAAAATATTTCACATCTCCAAGATCTTTCAACTTAAACGGAGCATGGAGGTACTTGGTTAAAGCTACAACTGAATCATCATTATTACTTGCTATAATGATGTCATCTACATACACTAACAAGGCTATAGAAAACAAAACCTTGCAATCTAGTGAAGAGAGACTAGTCTGCCTTAGATTGAGAAAATACATGAGTGATCAAAGTAGTAGAAAATTTATCAAACCAATTCCTAGAAGCCTGCTTTAAACCATAAAGAGACTTTGTGAGCCTACAAACCTTAGACTCCCCCTTGTTAGCATATCCGGGAGGCAGCTTCCTGTAGACCTCTTACTTCAATTCCCCATGAAAGAAGGCATTATTAACATCTAACTGATGCAAGGACCAATTATTAACAGAAGTAAGGGCCAATAAACACCTCACAGTAGTGAGCTTGGCAATTGGAGAAAAAGTTTCAGAATAATTCAATCCTTCACATTGTGTGTAACCCTTAGCAACTAACCTTGCTTTATACCTTTCAATTGATCCATCAGCCTTATATTTGATCTTAAAACCCATTTGCATCCAATGGGAACCTTATGTAGAGGCATATCAGTGAGAACCCAAGTCTTATTCTACTCAAGAGCAGAAATTTCAATATCCATGGCATCCTTTCTATGTTGATGTTTAATGGCTTGATGATAAAATTGAGGTTCAAAATGAATGGAAACAAAAAAACAAAAGGACTTATATAAAGGTGACAGTTTATCATAACCTATGAAAGAAGATAGATTATATGGAATACCTGAATTTAGTCCCATGTGTGAAGATTGAGGTGAGTGAGAAGCTAGTTGGCAATAATACTATTGCAAGTAACCCACTTTCTGTTTAACCCTAGAAGACTCTCTAACTACAATGGAATTAGGTATTGGAATAGAATTAAAATTGGATTCAGGTTCTATATTGTAGGAGGAATTAGAATCAGGTACAGCAGTGATAGAGAACCTGCCCCAGCTAAGCCTTCTCTCCTAGCTGCTCAAAGTAAATCATCTCCAGCTCACCCCACTGATTGTGGAGTCAAACAAGCCACCAAATATCATGCTCCACCTATCAAGCCATACAATCCCCTTGATATTGGAAATCCATATCAATCCAGATCATGCGCACCAGAATTAAGGAAACCATATCAAAGATCACACAGATTGAGTGCAACATGCCTTACACAAAATGATACTCATCTCCTCAATCTGCACGCATAAGGAAACTTATTTACACTCATTCCTTTGTAATCCATTATACAATCTGTACCTTAATTCTCTGTATTTAATATTTTGTAAATGCTTTGTGTATATAATGCCTTGAGCATTCCCTTGTAATATTCATTGAGAAATACAAAGAATTATTCTCAGTTCTTTTCATGGTATCAAAGCACTAAAGGCAAACGCCATACAAATTTTCCATTTTTCTTATTTTCTTCTTTTTCTCTGAATTCCACTCCTATGGCTTCCTCTGCCTCAGCATCATCCTCAACTGTATCTTTTGTTCTCCCCACTGCAATCAATTAGCTCAAGTAAAATTGGAAGGGCCTGGCAACTACATACAATGGTTGTCCATCTTCTTACCCATCCTACGAAGCAATGAGCTTATAGGAATTATTGATGGGACTGAACCATGTCCCCCAAAGATGCTGACCAATGAACAAGGTCAAGATACTCCTAATCCAGAATACTCCATCTGGACCAAGAAAGACTAGCACTTACTAATCTAGATCAATGCATCTTTATCTGAGAAAGTCCTATCCACAATGTATGGATTGGATACCTCCAAGCAGGTATGGGCGGCACTGGCAAACAGATTTGCCAATCAATCTCGCCCTCACATTTCCAACATCAAGCAGCAACTACAGAATCTTCGTCAAGGTTCCAAGTCATGTTCTGACTACCTACAATCTGCCAATGCTCTTGCTGATCAATTATCTGTGATTGGAAAACCTTTGAATGATGAAGATCTTATATCTTCCATCACCAATGGTCTCAATCCAAACTTTATTAATTTTGTGACTAATTTTGCCTTTGCAACTAGAGAGAAATCTCTTAGTTTTGATACTTTTCAGGATATGTTACTCAATCATGAGATGTTGCTTAACAATCATCAAGCTGCAGCACCTGATGTCTCCACTTTTGCATTATTTGCTCACAAGGAAGGTCCTCGCCACTTTCATCAAAAGCCAAAAGGTCCACAGCAATTCAACAGATAGCAGCCTAGAGGGTATCATTATCCAAAACCAAATGGATACCCTACCTTTAGAGCACAACAACAGCAAAATAGCCATTCTCTTGGTGGTCCCAGATTCAATAATCCTGCCACTGGATTCTCCAATAGCAAATCATTGCAGCTGCATCAGCCTCACACCAATACATCACATTTCCCAAACACAACTCGGGCTCCCTGTCAGATTTGTGGGAAATCAAACCACCAAGCTCTTGATTGCTTCCACAGGATGAACTACTCATTTCAAGGCAAACATCCCCCACCTCAACTGGCTGCTATGGCAGCCCAATCAAATGCTCTTTATGATGAAGACCAAGAATGGCTTGCTGATAGTGGTGCAAATGCACATATCACAAATGATTTGGAGAAACTCACCATTCAGCAACCTTTTGAAGGCAATGAAATGGTTGCTGTAGGGAATGGAGCTGGCCTCAAGATTGATAATTCTAGTGCAATTCTACTTCATAATTCATCTGCATCTTCCAAATTTCATCTTAAAAATGTTCTTTATTGTCCAAATGCATCTACTAATCTCTTATCAATTCAAAAATTCTGTTAAGATAATGATTGCCATTTTATCCTAACCTCAACTCATTTCTTTGTGAAGGACAATCTCACCAAAGCAACCCTCTTGGAAGGCAAGAGTGAAAATGGCCTCTATCCTTTGCGATTTAAAGGACACTCACACAAATCAAGTCGTTCATTTGTAGCTTTGTTAGGAATAAGGACCTCAGCCTTGATTTGGCACTTTAGACTAGGTCATCCAGCCAATGATGTTGTTTCCCGTGTTGTTAACGCTTTTAATCTTCCTGTTTCATCTTTGCACATCAATAAAATAAACTTGTGTAATTCCTGCCATTTGGGAAAAAGTAAGAAACAACCCTTTTCATCATCAACTAGACAAACTGCTCTCCCTCTGAATTTAATCCACACTGATGTATGGACTTCACATATTACATCCAACAGTGGATTCAAATATTATGGACTTCACATATTACATCCAACAGTGGATTCAAATATTATGTAATATTTGTTGATGATCATTCAAGATACACATGGATCTATCCTCTTCACACCAAATCTGAAGAATATGAATGTTTCGTCAAATTTAAACTTCTTGTTGAGAACCAATTCTCATCCTCCATCAAACAACTACAATCTGATGGAGGTGGTGAATACACATCACTTCATTTTCAATCATTCCTCACAAGACATGGCATCCTCCACAGAAAATCATGCCCTTATACATCTCAACAGAATGGCCTATCAGAGAGAAAACTCAGGCACATTCTGGAAACAGGTCTTACCTTCCTTGCACATTCTCATCTTTCTAATACATATTGGGTTGATGCATTTCTTACAGCCACTTATCTCATAAACAGATTACCTACCCCAACTTTGAATAATGCATCTCCTTACTTCCAACTTTATCAAAAGGAACCTGACTACAAGAAACTCAAAGTTTTTGGATGTAAGTGTTATCCCCTTCTGCGTCCCATTGGCCTACATAAGCTTGAATTTCGATCCAAACCCTGCATTTTCCTTGGCTACAGCTATGCTAGATACAAATGCTTAGATCCTATTACTAATAAAGTTTATTTATCACCACATGTGGTTTTTGATAAGCAGAACTTTCCAGCAAAGGATCAAGCCTCTTCTCACTTGCCCTCCAAGATCAATGCTACTGGTGACATGCCCTCCACTCTCCCTGTAAGTCTACGTCCTTCTTCATCACCATTTTCATTCAATTCTGATAACAATGCTTCTGTCAGAGATGCTCCTCACAACCAATCCTTTGTTTCACCTTCACCATCATGTACTGAACTGTCCACCTCCTCCAATCCAACCAATACTGAGCCACCTATCAATCCTCATCTACCCAACACTAGTATAACTTCAGACATTCCATCATCTACCATTGCCCCTGCCTCAGAACCAGCACCACCACCTCCTCCTACTCCAAATCCTTCTCAAACCTTTCTCCATCCTATGACTACTCGATCCAAAACAGGATCCACCAAACCAAAACAATTTCCAGGATTCCAAACCTATCACACCACCAAATATCCATTCCAAATGCTTCACCTTACCATCACTGACTCTGCACCATCTTGTTATCAAAAGGCAGCCTCTGATCCTAGGTGGGTTCAAGCCATGACAGAAGAATTTGAAGCCTTGCAAAACAATAAAACTTGGACACTTTGTCCTAGACCTTTACACCAGAACATCATCCGCAACAAGTGGGTGTACCGCATCAAACACAAGTCAGATGGCATCCTAGAGAAATTCAAAGCCTGGTTGGTTGCAAAAGGCTTTGAACAGCAGAATGGAATTGATTATACAGAGACCTTCAGTCCTGTTATCAAGCCTGCCACAATTCGTGTCATCCTCTCCTTAGCTGTACAGTTTGATTGGATCATAAGGCAACTTGACATTTCCAATGCCTTCTTACATGGTTATCTCTTGGAAGATGTATACATGGAGCAGTCCCAAGGATTCACTGATTCAACTCATCCAGACTTTGTATGCAAACTTCACAAGGCCCTCTATGGCCTCAAGCAAGCACCTAGAGCTTGGTTCAATAGGCTGTCCTCTTTTTTGCTACACATTGGATTCACTGCATCCCTATTGGATTCCTCTCTCTTTTCATTACACTTAGGATCTACTCACATTTTTATGTTGGTGTATGTAGATGATATCATCCTTACAGGCACCAATGACAAACTCCTTCAATCTATCATTGCTTAATTGCAGCAAGAATTCCCTTTGAAGGATCTTGGGTCACTTCATTTCTTCCTTGGCATTCATGTCTCTCGTACTGACCAAGGATTACATCTATGCCAAGCCAAATACATAGCTGACCTATTGCATCGTACTAATATGCAAGATGCCAAGCCCTCCAAATCACCATCATCTTCTGGACTCAAACTCTCTAAATTTGATGGTGATCCCTTGCCCAATCCTACAGAATATAGACAAGTTGTTGGTGCACTTTAGTATTGCACCTTAACTAGACCTGAGATTGCCTTTTCAGTCAACCAGCTCTGCCACCATATGCATGCACCTTCAACCACTCACTGGTTTGCTGTGAAAAGAGTTCTTAGATACCTCAAAGATTTTGTTCATCATGGACTGCTGTATTCTAAAGGATCTCTTCAACTCACTGCCTACTGTGACAGTGACTGGGCTGGCTGCATTGATGACAGGCGATCCACAACTGGTTTTGCTATCTTCCTTGGCTCAAACCTTATCTCTTGGTGTGCTAAAAAGCAAACTATTATCTCTCGCAGCAATACTGAAGCAAAGTATAAGGCTCTTGCAATCACTACTGTAGAGGTTTATTGGCTAAGAATGTTTTTTTGTGAAATTCAGTTCCACCTCTCTTGTGCCCCTACAATCTGGTGTGACAATGTTAGCGCCTTAGCCTTAGCTTCGAATCCTGTGTACCATGCTCGCACTAAACACATTGAGATTGACTACTACTTTGTGCAGGAAAAGGTTCTCAATCAAGACATCATCCTCAAATTCATTTCAACTCATGATCAAATTGCTGACATCTTCACTAAAGGTCTCTCATCAACACGCTTTCTTCAGCTCAGGTCCAAGCTCATGGTGGTTTCCACCCCCATCAGCTTGAGGGGGGCTAATAGAGAACCTACCCCAGCTAAGCCTTCTCTCCCAACTACTCAAAGTAAATCATCTCCAGCTCACTCCACTGATTGTGGAATCAGACAAGCTCCAGCTCACCCCACTGATTGTGGAGTCAAACAAGCCACCAATTATCATGCTCCACCTATCAAGCCATGAAATCCCCTTGATATTGGAAATCCATATCAATCCAGATCATGTGCACCAGAATTAAGGAAACCATATCAAAGATCACACAGATTGAGTGCAACATGCCTTACACAGAATGATACTCATCTCCTCAATCTGCACACATAAGGAAACTTATTTACACTCATTCCTTTGTAATCCATTATACAATCTGTACCTTAATTCTCTGTATTTAATATTTTGTAAATGCTTTGTGTATATAATGCCTTGAGCATTCCCTTGTAATATTCATTGAGAAATACAAAGAATTATTCTCAGTTCTTTTCAAGCAGGATCTGCAATGACAGGTTGAGATTCATTTTGAGGTTCAAATTGAGATTCATGATAAGGTTGAGGTTCAAGTTGAGATGAGTTTCAAGTTGAGGTTCAAATTGAGATTCAAGTTCAGTTTGAGGTTCATGTTGAGGTTGCGATATAGGTTCAAATTGAGGTTCAGGTTGAGGTTCATGCTGAAGTTCAAGTTGAAGTTGATCATGAGGATTTAGATTTGAACTAGAAGGATATGTGTAATGGATGAATAGTGGTAGAACAGGATTGTTAGATGAGGAAGGGACTGAAGGTTGGAAAATGCCATTAGATGTAGGATTAGCAAGACCATGAATGTATGGAAAAACATATTCGTGAAAAATGACATCTTTGGAAACAAAAACAGATTTTGTGACTAAGTCTAAGAGGATATATCCTTTGTATCTAGAAGGGTATCCAAAAAACAAACAAGGTTTAGCTCTAGGTTCAAGTTTATTTCTATGTCTTGAAAGTGTGGAGGCATAGCAAAGACAACCAAACACTTTTAAATGAGAATATGTTGGAGGTTTGGAAAACAAAATCTCATAAGGAGATTTGTTTGACAATAATGGAGTTGGTATTCTATTAATGAGGTCGGCGGCAGTTGTGACACAATCAGTCCAAAAGGAAAATGGAAGATTAGCTTGAAACCTATGTGATCTACCTACATTAAGAAGATGTTGATGCTTTCGTTCAACTTTGGCATTATGTTGAGGTGATTCTACACAACTTAATTGATGTAGAACTCCTTTATTAGAATAGAATTCTGCCATGTTAAACTCAGGACCATTATCTAATCTTAGGACTTTGATTTTGGAATAGAAATGAGTTACAATGAGAAGAAAGAAAGATTGAATGTAAGATCTGGTTTGACCTTTTGATTACATCAAATGAACTCATGTATAACGACTAAAGTCATCCACAATGGTTAAGAAAAAACAGCATTCATTTCTAGAACTTATAGAGAAAGGCCTACAAATGTCACAATGAATATATCAAAGATTTTATTTGATGTAGAAGTAGTAACAAGAAATGGAATGTCTTTCTGTTTTGCCAAAGGGCAAAACAGTACAAGTATTATTGAGAGTACAAGAAATTTCAGGGTTTGGAGTTTGTATCAACTTAAGCCTATAATCTGATAAATGGCCTAGCCTATAATGCCAAATATCAATGCTAACATTCTTGATAGAAGCTGAAAAAGGAAAAGAAGGAACACACTATGATGAAGATGCTGAAATTATGACTGGATTAGGTTTCTGCAGCAAGTAGTAAAGATCATCCTTCTCCTCACCCACACCAGTCATCACCCATGTCACCAGATTCTATATGAAAGAAAGGTTAGCAAGGAAAACAAAACAGTAATTGAAACATTTAATGATTTTGCTGGCTGAAAGGAGATTGAATGAAAAAGAAGGAACATACAAAACATCAGTGAGTGTCAAGTATTCTGAGATTCCAACGATGCCAATGTGAGTAACACTAGCAAATTGACCATTGGGTAGTTTAACTTGTGAGGAAACAGCGGTTCTGATTGTAGTGTCAGGAGAAACAAAACTAATCATATGATCAGTAGCCCTAATGTTGATGATCCAAGATTGTGTTTGAGAAATTGCAGAAACTCTAGATAATATGGATTCATGATAAGATGAAAAAACATAATGTTTTGGATTAAGAAAAGATGAAACAGAAGGTTTTCCTTAAACTTTTGCAAAAAGATGATCATCAGTAGAGGTACTACCTAATTAATGAACCAATGGTGTGTTTAATGTTTTCATATTGGTTTACTGCATAAACACTAAAAAAGGCCTTTGAGCTACAGTAGTGTTCAACTATGTATATAAATGTACTCTTGGTAAAAACACCATAACCGCTTTATCTCCCAACAAGTGGTATCAGAGCCAGGTTAGCTTCCTGCGACGGTTGTCTGGACGTGTCAAGTTTAGAGTTGTGTCTGTATCCGCAACTCTTGTTGCGAGACACTCTTGAAAATGTAAAAAGACTCACAAGTGAGGGGAAGTTAGGTCAATGTGAAGAGACTCACAAGTCAGTGGAAGGTTGTTGTGAGTGCACTTGTAAGTGTTGAGTCCCACATTGAGAAACTATTGATGAATCTGTTTGATTCATCAATAGTTTATGCCTTTCGCAATCTCCCTCAATAGTTTCTGCTTGATTCTTTTTCCTTTCGCATAAGCTCGGCTCGTGCTCGACTCGAATATTAAATGAAGCACTTCATGAACACAAATTCTGGCTCGAATATTAAACGAAGCAAGCTCGGTTCGACTCGGCTAAGCTCGTGAACAGCTCGTATAAGCTCAAGTGTGTGTGTGTGTGTATATATATATATATATATATATAAACTAAGTAATAAATAATTAATTATAAATCTCATAATTATTAAAACATTAAAATTGCATTTATATTTAAGCGTTAGAGAATGAAAAATTCTAGACCCTTCGTGATGAAAGAGAGAGAGAGCAATCATTAAAAAAACTCGATTCAATTAGAACAGATCCAAACGAAAGGAAAAAGAATCAAGCAGAAACTATTGAGGGAGATTGCGAAAGGCATAAACTATTGATGAATCAAACAGACCCAAACACTATCACTACATGTCTGGTGAGTGAGAGTGAGAGAGTGGGAAATGAGAGTTCAGATGGAAGATCCGTTGTGACTGGTGAGGGGGATTGAGAGAGAGACGTTAAAAAAATATTTTTTTGTAGGGTGCGTTGTCCCAATGCAGTCTGAATGCAACCTGTTAACTTGTCCCACATTGTTAAGAAAACATCAATCTCCAAGTTTGCTTATCTATAAAATTATGCATATCCTCTCTCTTTGAAACCAAATGCCTTGCTATATTGACTCAGGCTCCATACTCGACTTGTCAGGCTAAGCAAATACTCATATGCAAACTAATTTCTTAAGCCGTTTAAGAGTACTTGAAGTTAAAAAAAAATTTGAAAACAAAAACATTAAATATAAGAGCCAGCTCGCAAGCTGGCTCGGCTCGACTTATTATTAGCTCGAGCTCGATTTTTTTGGCTCGCCCTTAAGCTCAACTCGAGCTCGAGCTCGAGTAAAATTTAAATGAGCCAAGCTTGAACAAGGGAAGCTCGCTCAAGCTCGGCTCGTTTACACCCCTATATGTATATTAATATACTCTTGGTAAAAACTTCATAACCACTTTATCTCCCAACAATACCACTCTAATATGACTAACTGGATATTATCCAGTTCAAATGAACTGGAAAAGATCCTAATTCAACATAGTTAGGTAGTAATTAAAGCACCATTAACCCTAATTAAAGAGAGGAAGGGTGTTACAACTGCCTTCTATGAGACTAAGGTTTTATCTCTAGAGCAGTTATGAAATTAGGATATAGATTAAACTCTAGTTCAAATCTACGTGTTGGCTTATAGAACTACCTAAAGAGAAGAAAACATGTGTGTGAGATATGTCCAACTAGTCAAATAGGTTAGCTAGTTCGACGCTTGTTTACAATGCTATGCTGATTATCTCTGACATATTATCACTAAGTGAAGGCTCAAGCCCTAAAGATACTTTCATTTATGTATGTGTTTTCTTATTAGTCAAGCTGTGTTTTAAATTTTGAAAATAGTGAGGGATCGATTTTCAAAATTATCATAATTGTGTGTGTGAGTGTGTGTGCGCACGCACGTGTTTGGTTTGGGAACATTTTATAATAGAAAGTATTTAAAGAGTGTCAAAAGAAAAGAGTCTCACACCGAAAAAACACAACTTAATGGAAGCATTCATTTCTCTTGTATCTTGGAGAAGTGTTTGCTACAAATCAGTACAATCCAATTGATTAGAATTGGTGGGACTATATAACTTACTTTTTGAGCATGCACTTCTCTATTTTACATTTCTGTACTAACAATTGATGAATCAAAATAATTAATTCAGTACTTTGCTCACACTAATTTTATTCAGCAGGGGATTGGTTTGATAATTAACGAGGTCAAATGATCTTTAACCACCCCAGTCGATGTCCCAATACCATCTCCATTTTGGAAGAGAAACTGAGCAGTGCGAGCCATGTTTAATGACATCTTGACAATGGACTTTGGCATAGAATTTTTGGCACTCTCCTCATTCAGCTTTCTCCATGAATAGCTGATTAATCTCTTTATGTGATCTTGAACTTCTTCTTTGGATACACTTTCTTGTACCATGTAGCACTCAATGGATTTCGCCACATCACCTCTATTGCTTTCAGCCTATGATCACAGAAGAAATAGAAATTCACCAATCAAACTAACTTCTCTTGCAAGAAATAGCTTTAATCAATTGCAACAGTTTGTAGCAGACGTACCTCTGAAGTCCCCAAATCATCACTTAGTGGGTTATGAGGGATGCCCAATATATAAGCTCAGAGCCAAGCTTTATCAAGTGCATCTTTAGATATGGTGCACCCAAGCAGAACATAAGCATGGACTATGGCTGAAGGACCACCCACAGAAATCCATGCATTTTCTAAGTACTCGTCCACAGTTGGAGTGTATCCACTGGAAAACCATCGTCTTTCTACCAAATATGATCGACAAAGATTTGCCACACTGCCATAAAAACAACAATATTGATTACACCCCCCACGACATGCATTGAACAATTGACTTCAATTCTGTTTTTTGTTTTCTTGTTTTTGGCTTAACGCTTCCTTAATGTAGCGGAAAGTATTCAAGCCACGATCTTTGAGAATATCGAAGACCATTTCATTAGCAAAGTTAAGCATGGCAAGATAGCAAATCCGCATGTGCTCTGGAAGGTCCTCCATTACCTCCATTTCCCATCTGCTCAAAAATATTACTAAAAAAAAAAGAAAAGAAAGGAAAAGTATATATTATGATCCAAGTGATGGTTTGGACAAAATAAAAATAAATTAACTTGTATAATCATGATTTTATTATACCGATCCACAGCATCAGTGAAACATTCAAGCTCATCCAGCAATCCATATATATCATACATGTCATCAATAGCTGATAATATGCATACAAATTTGGTGAGGCCTATCCTGGACTTGGAAAACGGGGGCTGGGCTCAAAAATCATCCCCATGACCCACAAATAATTCTCCATTAACCTGTCCCTTGAAAAGGGTAGCTTATCTTTAAAACCCAAGTCTCTCCACCACCTATAGATATGAATCAAATTTCAAAGATGTCAATCTTTCTTCAAGTGTTCCATGAAAGCATGCATATGGATCAAAGTAAACGTTACCTTTATAACTCTTTAACTTCATGTTGATATACGTATTGCACTAAATTGTAATCCAGCTTAGCCAGCTCAAGCGAAGTCAAGTTCTTTGCCATATCCCTTTGATACACATCAATGAAGCTCTGAGCTTCAACTCTTGGCATCCTCCAATACATTTTCCCATCAATGATTTCAGGTTTTTTATGCTAAAATCCTTGCCTTCTTCCAAAATATTTTCTCCATGCATCCCAAGGTGCGAGGCTTCATACAAACTCAGAAGTCCCTCCATGTCACTGCTTAAGTTGTCCATGAATCTCCCATCGCTGTTTCTGAATTTGTCAAACACATCTGTTTTGCCAAAATCACTCAGATATGCTTCATAGAAAGAAAATAAAAAAGATATAGATTTGGTGAAACTATGACATCAGTACCTGAGCTAATCGAAAAACCATTTTGTCTTAAAACTCGAAACTGCAAAGCAGTGGTGTGAAGATTGGTAGTGAGATTTGGATACAAAAGAGCAAGAGCCTCTTCAATGTCCTTTTCAAAGTGGTAACCAACTCCCAACTGCTGCATCGTGGAAGCAAGCTTCAATAGAGCACAAGGGAGTTGGACGTCAGCAAGCATTTAGCGCTTCATTTCAACTCCTCGAATCAAGTACCATACAACTCATACCGGAAGATGACGTATTGATTAAATGATTAAATTAAGAAGCACTTTTGAAATAAACAATGATTTAAGACGTGAGAATTAGTAGACTTACAGTGTAGGGGGGTGCTTAAGGACTCGACGAGTTTGAGGTCCCAAATGCTGGGATGGTACTGAGCTGATCGCCGTGGATGCACTTGCTGTAACTCATTCAACTTTGAGACGATCATCAAGGGCGGGATTATTGGGAGGCTTTGCTTGCTGCTTCTTCTATATATATGCTGTGGCCAAACTACCCTTCTTAGGCAATTAAGCGTTAAGGCAACATTAATTAGGTGGAGGAGGCGGAGGAAGTCATTATTTCCATCGGAAAGCTTGATGGTAATCTCATGAACATGTTGAGAAAGTTATTGAAGAAACATATAACTCTTCTCCTTATATATATATACATCTCAAACAAACATATAAGTGGATTGATATAGTACTCTGCTACAGTAGCAGAGCTACATATAAGTGGGTTACAGAGTTACTGTAGCAGAGCTACAGTGCGCTCGAACGCACACGGGCGGTAGAGACTAAAAGGAGTCCGAAATATAGAAGGAAAGTTTTTCTAGGTCTCCCAATCCGACTGGGAGACTGAATTACGATTTTTCTGGGATTCTTAGGGCTTCTAGGATTCTCCTAATCCCTAAAAATAGGCCTCTAAGCTTTTAGAAAAGGGAGACACCGCTTCCTAGAGATATTGATGTAACCCTATCCAAGCACAATGGTTTGATTGTATTTAATTTCTAGATTTTCAATTTATGCATGTTGATTGTATAACTATGAGAATTGCTACCTTTCGATTATGTTCTTAATTATTAAATGCAATAGTTCTTAAATTCCAAAATCAATATTTGTGAAATTCTTCTCTTGTCTTAAAAAGTATTTTACTTTTGTTGATCTCAAATCATTCTTGTTTTCTGTGATTATGAGAATGATGGTTATACAATAGGTTTAATTGACATATGATCAATCGGATTTGATAGGCCATGCTTAGGGAAAACGGATTGTATTATACCCTACTTTAGTGTAATTTAGGTAGACAGTCCGTGCCAACCGAAGATGGGTTACACTTATTCATTGATTTTATGTATCCTATTAAAGAATTTGATAATTTATACATAAGAAAGACGAGTCGTACCTCATCTTAGTAGTTAGGTGGACGATCCGTGCCAACCTAAGATAGATTATGCTTATTCTTTAATAATGTAGCTTCTTGTTTATTTATAACATGCATAGAATGAATTTCTGGGATTAATTATGATTAGTCATTGTTGTGCGGATAGAGGTGAAGTCAATACCCTACACTCTTTCTCTTATTTTAAATCTCTTTTATTTTCATGCACTTTAGTTTTAAAGAAAATCAAATCAATTCTCTTTTTAGTTAAGTTAATTTCGATCTTTCGAATTTGATAACAAAATTCCTGCAGTCCTTGAGGTTCGACACCTTCTCTATAGCCGTATCCTACAAAGATTCGTCCTATTAAAAGTGGTTATTTTTATAATTGATATTTTTTGTCACAAAAATACCATATCAATTATCATGAAAATGAGTCATATCCCATCAATTGGCCTCAACAATACTAAGAGGAGCCATCTCCACAATTCTACGGTCAATCATACTCCTTTCTTAGCCCCAGTCTGCTGCAATCCATTGCCAAGATAGAAGCTCATGAAGAGGAGCCGCCTCCATTCAATTGGCTTCAACAATACCAAGAAGAAGAGTGTCAAAGTTAGTTTGTTACTAATCCTAATGGACAATACATGGAGGAAGAGTGAACTTACTATCATGAGCGAACAACCACCACACTTGGGAATGAAGAAACTGTTGAGGGGAATTTTTGTAAGCCAAGTCTTGAGGATGCTTTGGGAGAGCGCTTTGATCAATTTGGAAGTGACCTAAACCTGAACAAGCTACTTGAGCAAGCTTAGATTTTTGTGAGCCAAGTCTTGATGATCCTTTGAGAGAGCGCTTTGATCAAATTGGAGGTGACCTAAACCTAAACAAGCTACTTGAGCAAGCTGAGATTTTTTGTGAGCCAAGTCTTGAGGATCCGTTGAGAGAGCGTTTTGATCAAATTGGATGTGACCTGAATCTTGACAAGTTCCTCAAGCAAGCTGAGATGTTTAGCAAGCCAAGTCTGGAGGATCCATTGGAAGAGCGCTTTGCTCAATTTGAATTTGATCTGGACCTTGACATGATACGTGAGCAAGTTGAGGCCTTATTGGATTCCACTCTCGGAACAACAAAGTGGAAGAAGAAGAAGATGAGCAAACTGAAGTTCCACAAGAACCACATTAGGAAAAAGGAGAGAGCACTGAGAGTTCTTCAACATCAGCTCCTATTCCCGAATTACCAAGAGTCCAAGAGAGAAGTCTATTGGAGTTATGTGATGAGCAAATTGAGGACATCAAGATAGAAAAATTCCCTAAGTATTCTTCTTATTTTATTCCAATTCATGATTCCCTTCCAGATGAGAAATTGTTTGAGAAGACTCAGAATGGTCTATCCCGATCTATAGACAATTGGAATCACCCTGCAATATGAAAAATTCATTCTCTTTGGTGCAAGAGAAAAAAATACTGGTGTTTCAAGTTTAAGAGGAGGACAACAGTCTGGCTGAAGACATTAAACTTAGCACTCATGGGAGGCACCCCATAGCATATCTTTTTTATTTATTTGTTTGTTTTTTATTTTATTTTTATTTTGTTTTTGTTTTTGTTTTCCGTTGTTATTTTAGTGTTTTGTTTTTTAAGGACAAGTGTGCTTGCATTAAAGTTTGGGGGTGTGCTATGAGCCATACCAGTCCAGCCAATTTCAATTATCTCCTAGGTAAGATCTTTCTATGTTATACACACATTGAGGACAATGTGTAATTTAAGTTTGGGGGTATGAGAAACACTTTACACACACTTTGTCCAATTTTTGAAAAAAATGCATGTTCATGTTTGTTTTAAAATTTTGGTTAATCTTGAAAAATTATGATTTGATTTTCATTAGTAAGCTTAAAATTTTAAACACATGATCTGATGATGGAATTTTTAAGTTTCGTTACTTACTTTTAGCAATTGAGAATTCACATGTTTGATCTGATCTACACAAGCACATTAGCACATAATTTGTGGGGTATGACATGAGAGTCTGATGTGTACGTTTCTATGTCTTGAGTGAAACTGGATGACTTGTTGGATGGACACTTTGGCATATTACTTAAATGTAAAAAAAATAAAAATAAATAAAAAATAAAAAATAAAAAATAAAATAAAATAAAATAAAAAATTGATCATGGATAAGCTTTTCACTAAGTAACTGGACATCTTGCTTGAGTAAGTAACGAGTGTTCACGTCAAAAGGTGAAAAATTTTGATTTGATTAATGTCTTAGTTAGTTTGGTTTTGTACCATTTTTGACTCGAGTTAGTAAGTCCTTAGGGGATGTCTTTACACGTCATGCCCTAAAACCACCTAGTTTGGGAGTCATTGACATAACACTCGTTACTTGGGTCAATTAGAAAGCTTAAGGGAACCAAACATTGCACAGTCTGACCAAGAAGGAAAAAAAAAAAAAAGTTATGCCATAGTTATTCATTCTAATGGGAATTTCAATGAATTTTGAGATATTGAGATAGTACATATTGAGAATAATTGGAAGCTTCATATTTATGTGCTAGTTCACTTTATATTGTTTTGAACTTGTAATGCCTTAGCTATCTTTTGTAAGTAATTAGACTTTAAAATTTCAATTCATTGTGAAGATGGAGTTTGTCTTTTAAACTTGTCAATGAATGAAAATCATAGTTTTGAGTGACACTTGAAATTTTGGATAACATGACTTGTACATAATGTTTGTGGGTAACAAAACTGAAAAAAAAACCCGCACGAGACTTCACTTATCCTCTAAGGAATGCCTAGGAGTTTAAAAGGCTTGTTACATATGCTAAATGCAATCGTACATCCCACGAAAGATGAATTTATCTTTTTGTTTTATGTTTTTCATTTTGTTTTTAGTTTCGCATTGTTAAGAGACTAGCAATATATAAGTTTGGGGGTGTGTTAAGTGCCAAAATATTCATATTTTAGCCATTAATTTATATTTGTTAATTCTTTAGTTTGTTAGTTTATGCTATTTCATTTCTTTTATGTGTGTTTTACGTGTTTTTGTAGGTTTTTGGAAGGAAATAAAACATTTCTGCAAGTATCGGGCTTAAAGAGCAAATTTAAAAAAAAGCTAGAAGTTTTGGATCTTCGGATAGAGCGATCGATCGCACTAGACCAGCGATCGAGTGTCCAAAGCCAAGGAGTGAGCGCAAGGCGTGCGCTCACGCGCAGAAGAAGAAGCTCAAGTGTATATGTGCTCGAGCGCATCACATAGACGATCAATCGCAGGTCTGCGATCAAGCGCACTCGTATGCTGGAGCAAAGAGGCATGCAGCCAGACTCATTTTTCCTTACAAAATAGGGTTTTCCAAATCCCACTAGTAATAAGACTTAGATCTCCGACTTTACTAGGGTTTCTAGGGTATTTCTAAGCCTATAAATAGACCTCTAAGCCTCTTAGAAAGGGGATTATTGAATACAATTTTAGGGAGGAGAATTTGGAGGCTACTTTTAGGAGTAGTTTTCAGTTCTTTCTTTTCCTTTTCCTTTTAGTTTTATTTTAATTATGTGTAACTAAACTCTTTAATAGGGCCAAATTGAGGCCTTAATTATGTTTATTTAATATTTCAATATTGGGGCCTTTGTAATAATCATATTGTGACGCTCAACTTGATTAATTTTGATTTTATCGAATTCCTCATATGAATGTGCCTGATCAACATATGTATGTGGTATGAATTAGTTATTTAAGTCAATTTGGATAATCGAGTTTTGGGCTTAATAGAGTGACAAAAGAATCTCCTCATGGATTCTTGCGTTAATCAACATGAAAAACCAGGAGTACACACACATGCCCCAGGTTATATGTGTTTATCAATTTCCACAGATTTGTTATTTCTTAAAGAACAATTTAGTAGACACACATGTTAAATCCTTTAAGGAAGAAAAGAATTAAATTAGACACCCATGCCTAATTCGTTGTTTAGGAAGATCAATAACTTAAGGAGTAGACATCCATGTCCTTAGGTTGGCAAACTTTGAGTATTCATAATATGATTGGAATATTGACATATTGTTATATTATTAAGCATGATTAGTGGTGGATATCAAAGCCTTGTCTTTTTCATTTATCTTTATTTTTTATTTTTTCATAATATCAATTTAGTGACAAAGTTGATATTTTGATTTAGAATATAAATTTTAAGCAAAATCAACAATTTTCGTAGGAATGAACTATACTATTGTTTGATCTTGTGCACTTACAAGTAAAACGTAGCAAATATTATCTATTAATTTAGATAGTATTTGCCACAACAATTTGACTTTGGTTAAAAGGTCATCAATATGCCACGGTTGTACTGAACAAAAGGTAGTCTTTTCTCTGCCACTGTACCATTATTGAGAAAGCATGATTCAAAATTCACGTTTTTCTTGTTCTACATTCATCTTTCTAAAGGAAGCTAGGTGACATGAGGATAACTTTAAAACAAGGGCCATGGAACATTAGATTAATCTTCTTATCCTCACGAAATGCATCCGAAGAAACTCTCAAATTAATTTTTCTATGTTAAGATATTGATTAAATAACTAAATTCAACTCGATCTTCTTATCAACTTAATATTTTGAGGTAAGAGATAATTTAAATGGTATCTAAATAAAGGTTTTGAGTTCGAGTTTTATCTCTATTATTTTGTTTCTTTAAAATAAAAGGACGAAATTTAAGTCCACACGTGAGTTAAGGATCTTCATTTTATGGTCATGATTTTATTTTATTGTATTTAACGATCTAAATGATGTCATGCAGCATCATGTATAGTGTTAAATACAACAAAAATAAAATCGTGATCACAAAATGACTTCTAAGTGAAATAGAGTCCAAGCCGCAGACAATGAAGGGGTTTATTGATGTCCACGCCTTGAAGTTTTTCTTGGAATCATGTATATATTGTACCCACCGACTGTCTCGACTTTTGGACACAGGAGAGACACTCAGTGGATGGCCAATAGTTAGTTGTACTTTTATCATGCGAAAAACATTCATATACATTTTTCATGTGATTTTAAAATATGAGCACTCTAAAAGAATTTTTAAAAATTCAATTAAGCGTCGTTAAACTTTTAAAACATTTATAGCAATTTTTTATATACACTCTAAAAAATTCTATATCTTACTTTCTACTTTTTTAAAAATATTATTTTCAATATTATTTCTCCTCTGCTCCTGCCACCATTTTTGCACACAAACCACTCAAAAAATCTCTTTCAAACCATTCGGCCAAGAGTCAAAATAACCCTATTCACCCAACCGGCCATAGCCCATGACAAGAACAACCCAAGAGAAAACATCGGTTGGAATCAGAGAAAATGATTGAGAAATATTAAAGCATGATTCAAAATTTGAAGGCCATGGTTAAATGACTTTTCTTTGGTTAAAAGGACATCAATGTGCGGACATCAATATGCCACGGTTGTAGTGGACAAATAGTAGAGTACTCTTTTCTTTGCCACCGTACCATTATTGAGAAAGCACACCATCATTGAGAAAGCATGATTCAAAATTCACGTTTTTCTGCTGCTTTCTTCTAAAGGAAGATGTGACATGAGGATAACTTTAAAACAATGGCCATGGAACATTAGATGAAATCTTCCTATCCTCACGAAATGGATCCAAAGAAACTCCCAAATTAATTTTTCTATGTTATGATATTAATTAAATAACTAAATTCACATCGATCTTCTTATAAACTTAATATTTTGAGATAAACGGTAATTTAAGTGGTATCTCAAAATAAATGTTTTGCGTTCGAATTTTATCTTTATTATTTATGGAGTTAAGGACCTTCATTTCATGATTATGGTTTTATTTTATTATATTTAACAATCTAAATGATGTCATGCACCATCATGTACGTGTAATGTTAGATACAACAAAAATAAAATTGTGACCACAAAATAGCTTCTAAGTGAAATAGAGTCTAAACTAAATTCACCTCAATCTATTTATCAACTTAATATTTTGAGAAAAGCAGTAATTTAAATGGTATATCAAAATAAATGTTTTGAGTTCGAATTTTATCTTTATTATTTATGGAGTTAAGGACCTTCATTTCATGGTTATGGTTTTATTTTATTATATTTAACGATCTAAATGATGTCATGCACCATCATGTACGTGTAATGTTAGATACAACAAAAATAAAATCGTGACCACAAAATAGCTTCTAAGTGAAATAGAGTCTAAACTAAATTCACCTCGATCTTTTTATCAACTTAATATTTTGAGAAAAGCGGTAATTTAAATGGTATATCAAAATAAATGTTTTGAGTTCAAATTTTATCTTTATTATCTATGGAGTTAAGGACCTTCATTTCATGGTTATGGTTTTATTTTATTATATTTAATCATCTAAATGATGTCATGCACCATCATGCACCATCATGTACGTGTAATGTTAGATACAACAAAAATAAAATCGTGACCACAAAATAGCTTCTAAGTGAAATAGAGTCTAAGCCACGGACAATGAAGGGGTTTATTGATGTCCACCTTAAAGTTTTTCTTGGATTCATGATGTATATATTGTACGAACGGTCTTTGGGTTTTAGTTGAACTTTCCAAATAAACATTGAGCGTTCGAGTCTAGTGTTTACTTCAAATGTTATTGGGAAACTTTTGAACGTTCGGCTAGAGTCAAAAACAATTTATTGTTTTAATTTGATATTTTTGGGAAAATTGGTTTATGATATTTTTAAATTACGAGTGTTTTTCCCTATAAAACGTGACTAAGACAATTAAATATATTTTATTTACATTATTATTATTCCGGGGTATTACACCTGGTGGCCCACATGGTATTCCCTAAATCCTTTCAAACAGTAGGTCGTGCAGAATATCTTAAAGAAATAACACATGTTTTCTAAAAGATTACAAAATCCTATACCTATCATCATCATAAATCATCCATATACGGCATAATAAACCAACCGAAAATCTTTAAACAAGCTTAGAAAACAAGAAACAAGACTGGAGCAAAAGTCTTACCTCCCATGAAGGTAACCTTCAAAAATCCTTCCTCTCTCACTTATTCTCTCGCTCTCTAGGATTTTGGTTTGAAGAATAGTGAAAATAGGAGACATGTTGGGCATCTCATTTCTTATATAGCCCTGGCAAGTCATACAATCGCTGAGGGGTCCAAATTTAATTTCCATGCAGAGCTGATCCACACTAAAGTCGGAAAAACGATATCTCATTTCCTCCTACTAAGGTACTTAGAACCAACCCAAACATAGGTAGCCGTAGGTAGTAATTAAAGCACCCTTAACCCTATTAAAGATGGGAGGGGTGTTACAACAATACAACTGCCTTCTATGAGCACTTATGAAACTAGGATATAGATTAAACACTCGCTCAAATCTATCTGTTGGCTTATAAAACTACCTAAAGAGTTATAGAACTGCCTTGTCACATGGTCTGTCACACTATTTTTGTTCAATAGGGGATTTGTTTGACAATTAACGAGGTCAAATGATCTTTAATCACTCCAGTTGATGTCCCAATACCATCTCCATTTTGGAAGAGAAACTGAGCAGTGCGAGCCATGTTTAATGACATCTTGACAATGGACTTTGGCATGGAGTTTTTGGCACTCTCCTCATTCAGCTTTTTCCATGAATAGCTGATTAATCCTCTTATGTGATCTTGAGCTTCTTCTTTGGATACACTTTCTTGTACCATGTAGCACTCTATAGATTTCGCCACATCACCTCTCTTGCTTTCAGCCTATATATATGATCACAGAAGAAATAGAAATTCACCAATCAAATTAACTTCTCTTGACTAGCTTTAATCAATTGCAACAATTTGTAGAAAACGTACCTCGGAAGTCCCCAAATCATCACTTAGTCGAGTTATGAGGGATGCCCAATATAAAAGCTCAGAGCCATGCTTTAAGCAATCAAGTGCATCTTTAGTTATGGTGCACCCAAGCAGAACATAAGCATGGACTATGGCTGAAGGACCACCCACAGAAATCCATGCATTTCCCAAGTACTCGTTCAGAGTTGGAGTGTATCCACTGGAAAACCATCGTCTTTCTACCAAATATGATCGACAAAGATTTGCCCACTGCCATGAAAACAACATTGATTACACCCCCACGGCATGCATTGAACAATTGACTTCAATTTTGTTTTGGCTTACCGCTTCCTTAATGTAGGG
>CM028143.1:27183580-27346803 GCA_016403345.1 Corylus heterophylla
TTATTTAAAAGGAAAATAAAAAGGGGGATGCTTGGGGAGAAGACTTGAACCAGCACCAAGGCTTCATACAAATTTAAGTCAAATGTTTATAAAAACCATGAAACATGGAAACCAATTTTTATTATGGTAGCCTCTCACATAACTAACATCTATCTCCCTAGATCAAAGTGCTCATTAAACTTCCTTTAACAATGAAACAATGAAACAAGTTAATGCTCTTTACCAATTTAAAAACAAAGCTCTAGACAAGCTTTCGCTCTCTCGAAATGGGTGTTTCTCTTGTATACTCCTTGTATACTTGAGTTGCGGCAATCTGCGCTTTAATAAGATTGATTTAATTATAAGAAAAATAATTCAAAACAAAGTTAATTTCTTAACCAGATTCAAGTTAAAAAGAATGACCACATTAACAGTCTGTCGACCTACAAGCAAATCTTCATACAATCCATCAATGTGCATATTCCTTTTTTTTTTTTTTTTTTTATGAGTAATAATTTTATTGAAAGAAAAGGGCATATCGTTGAACACCCTATAGGCTTCTACAATCTAAAAAGTTAATCATATGTTCATATCTACCAGATCCACTAAGAAAAGTTAAGAACATGTACAATATCCAAATCCAAAAGAGATCTCAGAAAAGAGGATTTATGAGAAGCTACTTTCTCTTCAAATGCTCCACATTAATAAAGCAGGAAATAATACCTCTTCGGAAAGTTCCCGCTCTAGAATGTTACTAGGCATCGCAAAAAAAACACCGAGTAAGTAAAGAACAGAGTGCCAGAGATTAGTAGTATACTCTCAATGGATGAGAAGTTTATTAACCCGAATTTAAAGCACAACATCAAATAAATTTCTATCAGGGTATACTGCAAATGCCAAACAACCCAAAACAATATTAAAACCACTCATATGCAAATAATCCCACGTAACAAAAACTTATATTTCAATGTATTAACATCATCTAAACCAAAATTTCGAAACCCATATGAATTCGACGCAAAGGGTTTCAAACAAAACCAGTTTTCCGTCAAAATAAACCAAACATAAAACCAAAAACCACAGATTACCTCCTTTTCATTGCCTCCAAAACGACCTCCCCTAGCTCTTGAACCAATTCCGTCCTCTTCACATACACCTCCAGCTGAGCCATCCTCACCTCCTTGCACTTGTCCTCCATTTCCTTCAGCTTCTCACTCCCAATACTCGCCATCAACTCCCTCACAAACCTCGTCTCCGTCCCCAAACCCGACAAACCGGAAACCCCATCTCCGCCGTCGTCTCCAATGCCGCCCTCAAACTGGGATAACCCTCCCAAAACGCCTCCACTCCTCCCCCATTCACCACCACCTCTTGGCTCGGCAATGCCACTGCCACCGCCTTAGGATTAGTTTTGGGCTTTGGAGTCGTCTGACTGCCCCAAATCTTCTTGGAGAGCTCGAAGGACTTGCGCTCGTGGGGCTTGGAGAAGACCATGTCATGGCCGAACTTGTCAAAGTTGGTCTGGTACTTCTTCTTCATCCTCCGAATCTTGTCCATCAACTGGGACTTGGAAACCTCGACGCGGAGGCTCTTCTTGATGAACTCGTGGAACACGCCCATGTCGGAATACGGGTCGGACCCTGTCTTCGACCCGTATTCGATCATGCCCTTCAGCACCGCCAGCTCGTCCTCCTCGCCCCACAGCCGTGGGATTCCCCCAGTTCCGGGTCCGGATACCTTCTTCGGATCCTCATCGTCGCCGTTGGTTGCTGTTGTTGACGACGATGATATTACCTTTCTCTTCTTCGAGTCCTTTGCTTTATCCGGATCGGACTCTGCCGCGCGTTTCGACGACCCGGAAACAGTTATCGGACTGTTGTTGTTGGCCTTTGTGGGCTTGAGTGGACCGTTGGCCATGGGCTTGGACGCTATCGGCTTGATGGTGAAGGCGGAGCCGGACGGGGAAGGCGGCGACTTGGGGTCGGAGCCGGACTCGGAGTCCGTCCCGGACCCGGACTCGGTTTCAGACCCGGATAACGGTTGGTGTTTGGACGGGGTTACAGTAGGCTTTCCCACAGGGGATTTTTCTTCTTCTTCGTCTTCCTCCTCTTCGCCATCATCGTCTTCTTCTTCTTCTTCATTCTCAGATTTTTCTTTTTCTTCTTCTTCTTCTTCTTCTGAAACGGCTTCGTTCTCGGACTCTTCCTCTTCTTCTTCCCCAGAAGAAGCAGTGGCGGGTGGTGGGTCTTCTTTGAGACGCTTCGGAGCCATTATCGCCAGAGACAGAGAACGATCGAGGGAGAAGAGAACAGAGTTGTAGAAGGGGTTTTATATTGCGTGGTAGTAGGGTTTAGGCCCGAGACTGCTACGACGTGTCGTTGCATGATTGGGTATATTGCCTTTAATTAAGGGTGTAAAGGTAGTCCGTAACCACCATAATGGTTAAAAATTTCACTAACTGCAATCATAACCGCCTAGCGGTTAGCTACTAACTGCCAGTTAGTAGTTAGTAAAACATATAACCGCCCGCTATAACTGCTTTTTTAAAATTGGGCTTGGACTTTTTTGGATTTTTTTTTTGCCTTTTAGGCTTACAAAGACAGAGCAACGACAAAGAGACAAAACAGAGACGGCGAGCAGCAATAGAGATAGTGAGCGGCGACAATGAGACAAAGACAATGAAGTGGCAATAAAAAGAGGCGGCGGCCAGAACCTACGAGGAGAGACGGTCTGAAGCGGCAAACACCACCCACTGCGAGGAGAGACAGTGCCGAGAGTGAGAGGGAGAGAGACAATGATGAGAGTGTGAGGGAGGGAGACATAGTGACAAGTGAGAGTGAGAGGGAGGCAGGCGGTAGAGAGAGAGTGTTAGGACTTCAGGTTAATTAGTTGAAATCAAGGAAATGATGAATATATACCCATTGGTTTGACATAAAACAATTGATTTAAAAAATTACTAAGAAATTAAGAGAAATAGTTTTTAAAAAATGATTAACTTGATATTATACAATTGATATTATACGAATGAATTGAAAATAGAGAATAGAATTGAATAAAACTTGATATTATACAATTGAAAATAGAAAATAGCTAAACAATTGATATTATACAAATCATATTATATATGTATAATTTGTTATTATATAATTATATAAATTAGAATAATAATACATTAATACTTCAATTGTGGTTATAAGTAACACATTGTTTAAACCAATGTCAATTACTTAATTTGATATTATACGAATCACATTATCATTGTACATTAATAACATAATTAACTTTAGTAAGTATTTGAATTGTCATTGAATCATATGATTATGTATTGATCTTATATATTTATATTATTCAATATGCACAATTGCATATATATATAATGTATAATTATAATTTATAACATATATGGGCTTATAAGTTTATATCATTCATTGGAACTAAGTCTTTAGATACTTAATTGTTATATTAGTATGAATTTGCATATTTATGACTTATGAGTTATGTCATATTATATATGTGTAATTTGTTATTATATAATCAAATGATTTAATAATCAATTGATCATATTATATAATCATATAAATTCTAGTGCTAATATATTAATACTCAAATTATGATTTAAGTATTTCAAAAAAAAAAAATTGTGATTTAATGATCAATTGATCATATTATATGTATAAATATTATTCTAATTATTAGGGGTGGGCAGATTAACCGATTACCAATCATTAATGATTACAGATTTTAACCGAACTGGAGATAACTGCGAAATGGAGGAAGTTATCGAAAACAATCATTAAAATTTTATACCGATAAGTTTTATTTCTTGGTTAAATTTTTTATCTGCTAACCGATATATTAGATTATTTTAATTTTTAATTTTTTAAAATTTTATATTTATTATTAAAAGTTAAAATCAAAACGACGTCGAATTTCCTTCCAATGAAGAATTTCAATTTTGCCATTTTGAATCAGATAAAGCTTGATTTTTTGGTTGACATATTTTGTTCATTGGAACGAAATGGGCTTCCGAGAGACTAGAACACAGTGGACCGATTTTCATTTTCGCTCATGGAGCAATCTCAGATGATGCTCCCAGTAAGAAAAAGAGTTTATTATATTAATATAAACTTAAAAAAAATAAAAATAAAAAGCCCACAAAACTCAATCTAGCAATTCTCAAATTAATTTTTGGCCCAATTAACAATTAGTAAAAAAGCCCAATAAAAAGCCCACAAAAGCCCAAACCGGTTTAACCGACCGACATTGACTGAAGCGTTAATTGATTGCATTTTGACCGATAATTTTCGGTTAAGACTTCTTATCGGTCGGTAATCGGTTAAGATTTTGTTAACTGATAGCTTATTGGTTAACCGACCGATAAGTCCATTAACCGGTCTTAACCGACCGATACCCACCCCTAATAATTATAATTATAAAAATATATTAAATAAAAAGGTGGTTAGTAGTTACAGTTAGTAAACTAAATAACCACTAACCTCTAACATTAGACGATATAGCGGTTAAGTGGTTAAGACAATTAGCAGTTATAGGGAATTATCAGCTCTCCTTTACACCTCTAAGTATAAATCAGACTATTGTTGAAAGAAGGTCCTAATTGTCCTTTTGTCGGGTGTGGATCTTTTCTTTGGACCATCGTCAGCATGTACCCCAAAAAAATTTGTGCTGTGTACATTTAATTAATTAATAATTTAATATGAGGCAAAAATCAGGTTTAACAGCTTGTTTTTGTTAATCTGATTTGAAAAAGTAGTAGTTAAACTAAATATAGTTAAATATTTTACCTAATTTTGTTGGGATGCTCTTTTTATAGGCACCACCGCTAACATTTGTTAGTAGGAACTCCATTAGATTTTAATCTATATTAAGATCTTAATTTTATAAGGTAAACATCTTAAAATCATAATTATTTTTAGGGTTAATTATCTTTTTAGTATCTAGGTTTCACATTTTTATTTTTTCCTACTTAAGTTTCAACATGAGGCGTGGTCTCACAGCCAATTAAACTACCCATTGGAAACATCACAGATGATACTTTACTTATGAATAAATGCTAGTTTAGTACCCCCGTCATCATTTCATTAGCCAAATTAACAGAATGACCCCCTGTGGCTGGTCTAAGGTGGTTCGACTACCCTCATGGCTTCAAGAGGTAGCTCGGCCACCCTCAAGGCCTTTGGGAGTGGTTTCGGCCACCCTTGTTTTGCTATTGGAGGGTGGCCGAACCACCCTTAGGCCTCAAGGCCCCCAAACTAGCCGTAGGGGTAGTCGAAACTATCTTATGACAGTCCGTTAGTTTAGCTAACGGATTAGTGACGGAGGTACTAAACTAGTATTTACCCATAAGTCAAGTACCATATGTGATACAAATTAAAACTTGTAAAAAAAGGGGGTTTAAATTTTTAAATATTTTTTTTTAAAAAACTAAAACCCCCCTTTTTAAAACCCAAAATAATTTTAAAAAATTAAAAATTAAATTTATTCCCTTTTTAAAAAACTTTTAAAAGGTTTAATTTAAAAAACTCAAAAAAAAAATAACAAAAAGGGAAAATTTCTAAAATTACCTTTTGATTTTTTTTTAAAAAAAATTTTCGTTTTTTTTTTTTAAAAAACTTTTTTGGGTCCGGTTTTTTTCCAGGGAAAATTAAATTGGGAATTTTGGAAATTTGAAAATTTTTTATAAAAATTTGGGTTTTAAATTTAAAAATTTTTAAATTTTTTAAAAATAATTAATTTTTTTAAATTTAATTTGTTTTATTTTGGGTTTAAAATTTTAAATGAAAATTTTTTTAAATTTTTTAAATTTTTTTTTTATTTCCCTTTTTTTTTTTAAAGGGGAAATTTTAATTTTTTTTGTTAAAATTTTCAAAATTTATTTTAATTTATATAAAATTTAATTTTTTAAAAAATTTTTTTTTTTTTTTTAAAAAAAAAAAAATTTTTTAAAAAAAAAATTTTTTTTCTTTATTTTTTTTTTACCAAATTTAATGGGTTTTAAATTTTTTTTGGATTTCCCCTTTTAAAATAAACCTTTTAAATTTTTACCCCTTTTTAAACCCGGGGCCCCTTTAAAAATATTTTTGTTTTTGGGCCCATTTTTTTGGTTTATTTGTTTTTATTTCTTTTTTTTTTGGGAACCCAACCCCCTTTTTTTTTTTTTTCCCCTTTTCCCTTTTTTTAAATTGGAAAAATTTTTTAAAAAAAGGGGGGGTTTTTTTTTAAGGGAAAAAGTGGGGGAAAAAGAATTTTTTTTTTTTTTAAAAATTCCCAAAAAAGGGGGGGAAAAAAAGGGGATGCCGCCCACTCATAAATAAACGTAAGGGCCCCCTCCCCAATATTTTGGGGATTTTTTGGGGGGGAATATTTTTTTTTTCAAAATTTTTTTTCCTTTTTTTAAAAAAATTTTCCTTTATTTAAATTTTTTTTCTTTTTTTAAATGGTTTGTTTTTTTCTTTTTTTTTTTTGGTTTTTTTTTTTGGTTTTAAAAAACAAAATTCAAGAAAAATGGGCCTAAAAATTGGTTTGCAAACCCTTTTTAAAAATCCAAAAAAATTTTTTCCCTTTAAAAAATTATTTTTTCCCCAAATTTAAACAAACTTTGTTTTAAAAAATTTTTTTGTTAAACCCAAACCTTTATTTTTTTTTAAAATCAAAAAAAAATTTAATTTAAATTTTTAAAAAAAAGTTTTTAAAATTTTTTAATTTTTAAAGGTGAAAAATTCTTTGAATTTTAAACCAAATTGAAATTTTTTTCATTTTGGAAATATATTTTTTAATTTGGGTAAAAAAAAATTTTAAATTTTTTTAATTAAAAACCCTTAAACCCCTTTTAAAACCCTTTAAAAATAATTTTAAATTTAAAAAAAGGAAAATTTCCAAAAGGAAAACCAACTTAAAAATTTTAAAATTAAAAAAAATTTTTTTTTTTTCTTTTTTTTTTTAAATTTTATTTTAAAAATTTAAAAAACCTTTTAAGGCCAAAAAAGTTTTTAAATTTTAAAATTTTTTAAATTTTAAAATAAATTTTAATTTGTTTATTTTCTTATTTGGACCCTTTTTTACTTAAAGTTAAATTTTTTTTTTTTTTTTTAATATTTTTTTTTAAATTTTTTTTTTTTTATTTCTTTTTTTTTTTTTAAAAAAAAATTTAAAAAAAAAAATTTTTAAAAAAAAAAAGAAAAAAGGAAAAAAGGGAAAAAAAAAAAAAAAGGTTTTTTTAAAGTCGGGAAAAAGAAAAAAAAGGGGATAAAAACTTTTGAAGGTTTAAAATTTTGGGCAAAGGGGTTTAAAATTTGGAATTTTAAAGGATTAAAGTTTTTTTTTTTATTTAAAAAAAAAATTTGTTTTAAAAAAAGGGGTTTTTTTTGGGTGGAGGAAAAAAAAAGGCTTAAAAAAAAAAAGGGGAAAAAAAAAAAGCCAAAATCAAATTAAATTTAAGGGGAAACAATTTAAATTTAAATTTTTTTTTTGGGGTTTCCAAAAAACTTTTTGTTAAAATTTTCACAATTTCCAAAGGGTTTTTTTGGGTTTAAAGGTTTTTTTTAAAAAAAATTTAAAATTTTTGGGGGTTTTAATTTATTTTTAAAATTTAAAATTAATTTAAAGGTTAAAACAAAATGGAAAAATAAATTTTAAATTTTGGTTTTTTTTTTTAAATTTTTTTAATTTTGAAAATTTTTAAAATTGGGAAATTGGGAAAACTTAATTTCTTTTGGGTTTTTCCCTTTTTTTTTAAAATTTAATTTTTAAAAATTTTTTTAACTTTTATTTTTTAATTCTTTGTAAATTTTTTGGATAACCCTTTTAAAATTTTTCCTTTGTTTTTAAATAATTGGGTTTTTTTTAATTCCTTTGAAAATAATTTGGAAAATTTTTTGGGCTTTTTTTAGTTATTTTAAATATTTTAAAATTTTAAAATTGTTAAATTTATTTTTTAAATTTAATTTTAAATTTTTTTTAATTTTAAAAATTTATTTTTAAAACGGGATTTAAAGTTTTTTTTAAAAAGTTTAAAATAATTTTTAAAAAACTTTTAAAAAATTTTAAAAAAGAATTGGATTAAATAAAATTTCAAAATTTTTTGGGGAGGGTTTTCAAATTTTCCCAATTTTATTGGGTTTAACCCCCAATAAAATAAAATTCCCAAAAAAACAAACCAAAAAAAATTTTTTAAAAAATTTTTTGTTTATTTGGGTTTTTTCTTTTTAAAATCCCCAAAAGAGCCAATAAAGCCTTTTTTAAATTTTTAAAACCCAATTTTTTTATTTTTTAACTTTTTTAAAAATGAATTTCTTGATTCGAATAATTGGCAAAATTTTTTTTTTTGGGTTTTTTTTGGGGTAATTTTTATTTTTAAAAATTTCCTTTTCAAAAAAAATTTGGGTTTTTATTTATTTTTTGGGTTTTTCTTTTATTTAAAATTTTTAAATTATTTATTTTTGGAAAAAAGGGTATTTTTAAATTTATTTTATTTTGGTTTAATTAAAATAACCCTTTATTTTTGGTTTTTTTTAATTTTTTATTTTATTTTAAAAATTAAAAAATTTTAAACTTTTAAAAATTTTTTAATTTTTTGGTTAAAGTTTTAAATTTTTTTTAAACCTTGCAATCCTTAAAATTATTTTATTTTATTTATTTAAATTTTTCCAAAATAATTTTGGAATTTAAATTTAAATTAAATTTTAAAATAAATTTTAAAAAAAAAAATTTTTTTTGGTTTGTTTTTTTTTTAGGCTTAAGGAAAAATCCAAAATTTTAAAAAATAATTTTGGGAAAATTTACAAAAAAAAATAAAAATTTTTTCCAAAAAACCGAAAATTTTTTTAATTAAAAACATTTAAAAAATTGGGAATTTAAATGAGATTCTTTTAAATTAAAAATTTTCCCCAAATTTTTTCCGTTTTAAAAATTTAAAATTTGATTCCGTTGGGCGTAAAAAATTTTTTTTTTTAAAAAAATTTTTAATTTTTAAACGTTATTTAAAATTTTTTAGGGGAAATTTTAAACCTATTTTTTAATTTAATTTTATTTGAAAAAAAATTGTTTTATTTTATTTACCCCTTTAATTTTCCTTATTTTAAATTTTTTAATTTTTTTAAAAGATTTTAAAAAAGAACCTTTGGAAAATAATTTAAAAGTTTTTTTAAAATAATGGGTTTAATTAAAAAATTTGAAAAATTTGGGGATTTTTTAAATAAAATTTTTGATTATTTTTTAAAAATTTTTCAAATTGGATTGAAGTTTTTAAATTTGGGAAAACCCTTTTTTGGTTTTGGGTAATTCAAAGGGGAAAAGTAAAAACCAAATTGGAAAATTTTGTAATTTTATGTTTTTCTTTTTAAATTAAAAAATTTGGTATCTAAATTTCCTTTGAAAGGGAAAAAAAAAAGGGGTGAAATTTAAATTTTTTTCCTTTAAAAAAAATTAAAACCCAAAGCCCTTGGTTTTAATTTAAATTTTATATTAAAAATTGTTTTTTTAAAAAAACCCAATTTTGGGTTATTTAAAATTTAAAAATTTTCCCAAATTTTTTTAAAAAAATTCCCCTTTCTTTTTAAAACAAAAATTTTTTTTAATTTTAAAATCCCCTTTTTTGGAAACAAATAAATTAAAAGAAAAAGGAAAAGGGAAAAAGGGGAAAAAATAAAAGAAAGGGAAAAATTTAGGGATTTAAATTTGTTTAAAAAAAAAAAAAAAAAAAGAAAAAAAAATTTTTTAAAAAATTCTGTAAAAAAAACAAAATTTGGGGAAAAAGGGGAAAAAAAAGGAAAAAGGGAAAAGGAAAAAAAATAAAAGGGAAAAATTTAAATGGAAAAAAAAAAGGGAAAAGAAAAAAAAAAAAAAAGTTTGGAAAACCCGGGCTGAAAAAAGAAATAGTTTTAGGGTTTAAAGGGAAAATAAAGGATTTAAATAGTAAATTTTAAGAATTTTAAAAAGGGTTTCCCCTGTAAAACTTTAGGGGGCTATTGCCCGAATGAAACCTTTTCCCCTTAAAAAAGGGGGGGAAATTTTCAGTTTTAAAAATAAGTAAAATTTTTTTTTGCAAGAACCAATCCAACGAACGTAAAAGAATCAAGAAACCAAATCATGCAAAGCTCCAAAGCCAACCCGAGAAGCTGAAAATGATGTCAAACTCAATTTTCGGGTCGTACCAAAAAGTTTTGAATTTTTTTTAAATACATAAATAAATAAAAATTCCAATGTTTTCATATGGAAGAATTTCGTGTTGGGATTTTTGCTCATGCGAAAGGTGTCATGTTTTCCGGAGTTGACAAGAGAGAAAGAGAATGACACATAAGGGTTCAAAGAGACGTGAGGAGAGCAATGTGGGACACCCATTATTTGTTTTTTGCTTTTTTTTTTTTTTTTTTTTTTTTTTTTTTTTTTTTTGGCTTTTTGTCTTTATTTATTTTTTTATTTTTGCTAGTGAGATTGTCTTTGTTTTATTGGGAATTGGGGTTTTCACAATATTTTCTTCCCACTTTTTCTTTTTGTAACAATGATTATACAATGTTGATTGGGACGGTAAAATAATTGTTAAAATAATAAGCTGAATATATATGTATGTAATTCAATGTCGGTTTTGGCAGAAGTGAGTTATACCATTAGAATTTTTTTTTTTTTTTCTGGATTGTTTATAATGAAAAGTGTTAGGGAGTCAAATAAATGAATCTAGAAAAAATTTTAAACTGAGGTGACAATGGTTTTTAAATTAAAAAAAAAAATGCAATTCTCTCTCTCTTGTCTGTCACTCACAGTCTGCCATGTCAGTTTGAAAATTTTTCTAGGTTCATTTATTTAGTTTCCTAGCACTTCTCGTTTATAATTAGAGTCTTTAGGTAGAGTTGGCATGCATTCTTGAATTCAATAAAAAAATAAATAGAGTTGGCTTGAAAATTATAAGGTTTTTTTTTTTTTAAAGTAAATCTTTCAGATTTTCATTAAAGAGGATATTATTCCTCTCTCTCTCATTCAATTTATTTTTCAAATTTACTATTAAATCTATAAGATCTATATGTGGGTCTTACAGTTTCAATGATAAATTTAAATAAAATATGGATAGAGATGGACGTGAAATGAATTAATGGAAGATGAAAAAATGAGAACGTTTGTTTTATGTCTTAAAAAACAGAAAATATTTTTAAAACCCTTACAAAAAGGAGCAGTAACTTAAGTGTAGGCCTTTTGTATTAGTAAATATTGGGAAAAATTAATGAGGTAGAATTAATTAAGGGTAATGACAGTTTGACAACCCCATATTTTATGCACGTTTTGGTATTTGACAGGTAAGAGAACTATCAATACAATCTATCATACTTTGCCACGTAAGAAAATGTGCAGACATCTTGACATTAGGTAGAATCCAAGGGCTCTACCCTCATGATCGAGGAGGAATAATTAAGTGTAAGGGACACGGCCTGGATATATAATTTGGTGTGAGGAATTATCTTTCACGGCTGGTTTAAATAAATTTTGTTAGGAAATTTGGCTACCCATGTCTTAGATCTAATATGCTCGGAGCAGATCTCTTTAATTGAATTTGTACATGGGTTAGTGAAAAATTGAAGTCATTGATAGCACTTGATTGTAAGAATTTTTGTTTGTATCTATGACTTTGTAACATCATATATATAGCATGTGGCTATGATTTTGCAGAGCTTTATACTTTGTGCTCTAAAAGTTTTTTGCTCTGCTCTCTGTAAGAGCTTATGCTCGTAATCTTTAATCAATGAAATCCTCGATTTTAGTTCAAAAAAAAAAAAAAAAAAAGGTAGATTCCAAGGCGGAAGTTCAAGTAGTCCTCAAAGTTTTAAAATTTCTCTTAATTTTTTTTTAAAAAAAATTATGCTTATTTTTTAAATTAATATTTACCTTCCAAAAATTATTTCTTTTAGTTTTTAGTTTTGTCCCTCAAACCTAAATTTCTAGTTCTACTGGTAATAGTATTTTAGGAAAGCCACCATAGGAAAAGTTTCAGGAGGAAAATTTGTATTTTTTTTAGAAACTTCATTCATCATCCCTGATCTTTCATTACTTTTGGAATTATATCTTTAAAGTTTAAAAGTGTCAATTTAAGATTATTATCTTTCAGAAGTTTGCAATATCAACCATTCTATCCAAATTCAACATTAAATCATAACAGAGAAAGTGAAATCCCCAAAATACTATTGTCCAAATTCAAAGTACTTTTGTAATTTTATAAACATCTTAAGGGTATTTTTAGGAATTTTACTCATCAACCGTGTAATTTAATGCTGAAGTTCGATTGGAGGGTTGGCATTGCAAACTTCTTAAAGATGGTAATCATAAATTGACATTTTTTAAAATTTAAAGGTATAATTGTAAAAGTGATGAAAAATCATGGACACGGTAAGTAAAGTTTTCCCTCTCTCTCTCTCTCTATATATATATATATAACATTAGCCCTTACAAACATTTAAATGCAGTTCACCCATAAAATTAAAATTTTAGTTCCATCCCTAAGGCGAATTGCTGCTAAAAGGTCTATCGATTATAATGTGGAGTTACAACATGAACATTATGATTTACAAGGCTTTCATTTTGTATGCACACAATGCATGTCGAGGGTGTCACGCTGGTAATTAAGAATGTATGACATCTAAGCTTGCGTCTTGTGCGTACAGGCATATAAATATATAATACAAACCAAAGCCACAATTTACATATCATTAATTTCAAGAAAATTCATCATTTATGATGGCTATTACTAATGAGGGAAGCCATCAGCACAGCTCATGATATATTTGTCATGACAACTTGCATTGGCCCACACAACATTGATGACTTGCAATGAGAAAGATACATTAAAAAGAGCAAAGCCTTCCAATTTTCAATACCACCATCAAATACGCCCCTTTTGTTTTGAGAATTATACTGCAAACCATGTAGCAGAGATGAACAGTCAACATATTTGTTAAGATATAAATTCTTGGTGATAAATGTTAATTTGTATTCTCTAAATTAAGGGATTTAGATAATATCTATTAACCTTGATTTAAGGGATATGCTTGTATTTAAAATATTTTAAATCATATAAAGCTCTATAAATAGAACTGTGTACTCAAATCATATATTAGGAAAATATGTAGTCTATAAGACTTTAACGTGTGGATGTAGATCATAAGCCGAACACCTTAATCTTTGTCTCTTTCCTATCTTTCATATCTCATTATTATTATTTCGCTTTATATTAAGGGGAAAGTACCTTTTGTTCTCATGAACTACAACGCCTCGATATTTTCTCTCCATAAATTACCAACTATGACACATGACCTCATCATACTACCATTTTATAGCAAAAAGCCTCATTCCATCAGTCAAATGGGGTAAAATAGACGGTCAACAAGTCATGTGCCATTTTAATTTTTTTCTTTTCACTTTTGCCCTCACTTCATTTTAATTAAAATGTAATTAAAATGTAATGGCATTTTCGTAATTTCTCCAAAAGAGTACAAAAGAAGATTCAGAACGTTCATGTCTTTGCATTTCTTGTGCGTCCCAGATCATTGGTGCTCACAAATGTCCTCTGAATCTTGTGAACTTTGTGGAGTCAGAGATGAAGATGACAATGATACTTCTCAGCCGAAATCCCAAAAGAAAGGGAGGCTTAATGGTTTTTCTCCATGAGTCTCATTTACTTGTTTATATTGATCATTTACTTCGCTGCTGCTTCACCCTTACAGTTTACATATACTGTAAATAGATGAGCATCCCAGTTTATATACCCAACCTCAGTTCTTCTGCGATTTTTAGCAAATATCTGGGGTCAGTTCCATTCCTTGGACAAGAAGACATGCCTTCTTCTCTCTTCAATTTGAATGGCAAAGCATAACTGTTTCTTAAACCAAAAGCAAATACCTTCCACAAGAAACCAGACTAAGAAAAAGGATGAAAAAAAAAAAAACAATAGCTTGTTCCCCTAACGTGAACAAAGAATCCCCACATTTCCATGCTCGGATGCATTTATAAAGTACCCTCTTCCAGCCATGGCTCTCTCTGCATAGCCTCCGTCGAAGATGGACGACAACATTGGGTTTCCCTTTTAAGAGTATTTCCATCCCACATGGTACATTATTATGGGCATTTTTGGTTTTAATTAAAATGTAATGGCATTTTCGTCATTTTACACATGAAGATATTTTCATGTGTTGGATTACTAGAATGGAGGGTATAAGCGTCATTTTTACGGTCTGAAGTGAGGGTAAAAGTGGAAAGAAAAAAATTAAAATGGCACATGATTGGCACATGACACGTTAACTGTCTTTTAACTCTTTTGACCGACGGAATGGGTTTTTTACTATAAAATGATACTTTGATGGGATCAGGTGTTACAGTTGGTAGTTCATGGGAGGAAAGTGCCAATGCGTTGTAGTTCATGGGGGCAAAAGATACTTTCCCCTTTATAATTCCTCTAGTCCTGCAAGGGTCGTAGCTTTATTTCCTTATTACCCGGTTCGTACTTGTTCTAACATCCTTAAACTACAATTGTTTTAATTACTATTTTCACGTTTTTACTACAATTCTTTGACAAATTCATACGGCATTCCACATGCGTGCCATGTGAATTTTAGTTGGGCAAAAAAATTTGACAAATAAATTTATTTATTTAGTTGTTGACATGGTAAACACCACGTGAACTTATCAGTTTGCAAGGAAGTTACTTATATAGCTATAGTGTTCCTAACTGTACTATTTTAAAGAAATTGTTTGTGTTTTATTATTGATTAATAATATATACCACATTTTTATCCTACAACTATTCACAATATCAACTATTAATTTTTTTTATAAAAAAAAAAAGAAAAAATGATTGATTTAAGGGTTGGTTAGAACTACTACGTCAACAATACGAAATAGTAGTGAGATTAGACTTAATCCATATGAGACATAAGAATCGTAACAACATTCCAATCATTCTATGGAAGCAGGGCGCCAGCCTTATCAGGCATCTCGGCTAACTTCATTTTTTAGGGAAGCAATATCAAATTGCAAGGAATCAGGTTGTACAGACTTGTCCACATGAATTCAGAGCCTAGAGGTGTGCTAATTATAGTACAATTCAAGCCAACTTTATCTAGTTTTAATCGAAGTCTTTGTACGAGCATTTCTGCCCTTCTTTTTCGTGGGCAAATCACAAAAACAATATAATATCACAGCACATTAAAAACACTGTCAGAACACAAAGACATTTCTTTCACCTTATATTTATGACGCAGGAAGGAAAAAAATAGAAAGCGAAGAAAACAAAAGATAAATCTCAAGTTATGTTAATTCTGAGTCTCATTATAATAATGAAGAAAATGGAATTGAACCAAAGTTTTATTGGTGTTGGCAGAGTGTCACCACCTAAAAATAAAGAGAAATCACATCTCAAAGAAAGTAGGTAATTTTTCATTCATCATAATCTGTCTATTACAATAGAACATTATGCTTAAATAGTCTAGGAGACTAAACTCTAACCATAACCGTAATGTGACTGACTCTGGGTCAAGTCCATATATTATTTACTTTTTACCGGGGATCCAACTCTGAAGTGGTTATACTTGTTGAACAACTAGGTAAATTTGTCTCTAACAAATTTGTTTGAGTAGAAAATGCTATTTGTTTTGGAGTAGGAAGTGACATAGTTTCATTGGTAAGCATAGAGATAACATCAAACATGGTTGGCCTATCCACTGCTAACTCCTGTATGCATAAGAGACCCACATGAATGCATCTCAAAATCTGGAGGGCATAACAGGATTCAACCAGAGTCGAATCCATTAGCTCCAAAGTTCTATTTTCTCTCCATAATTCCCAAGCCTGCACCCAATCCATGTCCCACAATTTATTTTCCACTTTAATTTGATCATTTAGAACCCAAGCATGATAGTATCAACAAGTACAAAGCAATAAGATAAATATGAGATGTAGCATACTTACATATCCTACTAAGTTTATGGGGCGTTCAGGATGATAAGTGCCACTATTTTTTTTGCCACTGATAATCTCCAACATTAAAACTCCAAAACTGTATACGTCTGACTTCTCTGAAAAATTTCCTTCCATGGCATACTCTGGTGACATATATCCACTACAACCAATAATGTAAGGAATATTTTAGATTTTGAGGATAAATTAGCTAGGGACATAACAAGTGCATGTCTACTTACTATGTTCCAACTACTCTCACAGTATTAGCTTCAGCATCGTTTCGCCCAAAAACCCTTGCCATGCCAAAATCCGATATTTTGGGATTCATATCATCATCAAGCAAGATGTTACTTACTTTCAAATCTCTATGAATAATCCTTAGTCTAGAGTATTTATGCAAATAAAGAATCCCTTGAGCAATGCCTTCAATGATGTTGTAACGTCGCTTCCAATCCAGAAGCTCTCTTTTCTTTGGATCTATAAAGTTTTGTATAGATAATTAGTTCATCTTTGAGATACAACTAAAGTGAAAGTAATGTGAACAAAAGAAAAAGATAAAAGCATGACGAACCAAAGAGGAAAAAGTCCAAGCTTTTGTTGGGCATATACTCATAGATTAACATCTTTTCGTCTCTATTAACACAACAACCCAAAAGTCTAACAAGATTCACGTGCTGAAGTTTGGCAATGAGTATAAGCTCATTCTTGAACTCTACTAATCCTTGTCCAGAATTTCTAGAAAGTCTCTTCACAGCTATTTCTTTGCCCTCAGGCAATTTTCCCTGAATTAGTGAAATAAGGGGAAGATCTTTAAACTTGTTAACAAAAGCGCAATAGGAGCTATATATATGCCTTACCTTATATACAGGACCAAAACCACCTTGTCCAAGTTTATTTTCGGTAGAAAAGTTGTCTGTGGCAGCCACAATAGACGCAAAGCTGAGTACTTTAAAATCATGACCTTTCTTCCCATCATTGCTAATCTCATCTACGTCTCCAAACATGTTTGAATTCGTCAATTCAAGTAATACAGAATCCTCTTTGCTTTCCTGCTCCCCTGTTGCACAAAATATTCATAATTAAACTCAATGTTTGTCTGGGTTTATAAATTAATTGATCTAATATTTAGTAGCAAAAAAGATTCTTACCACGGAGTTTTTTCCTCCACAAAAAGCATAAGAATCCCAAGATTACAACTAAAGCAGCCACTGTTGCTATTATGATCCATATCCACCATCTCTTCTCTTCAGGGGGTGGGGTGGGTGGCATACCATTTTCAATTAGAACATATAATTGGTCTTGTTTGCCATCTTCTTCAAATTGACCATTGTAGAACATGCATCCAGTTCCATTACTTTCTAGCGACTGAAAACCAACGCAGGAACAATTGCTCCTGCATCGAGCCCAACAATCACCAATACTAATGCTTGAATTGTAATCCACATGAGGTGATGGTGGAACAAAATAACCATTTCTTTTCTCGAACGTTTGATTGCTATTTCTGCAATTGGGTACATTTTGCTGCACACACCCGCTATCAGAGGAATAACCAAAACACATACCACTTTTCATTAAAGTCTTCTCTCCGTAATCTTGAATTTGCCCATCTGAGATCAATGCCCACCACAAATCACGCTCACCTGTAGAAAAACTTAGATAACTCTCATTCTCATTAGACACTTTGTTAAATTGTTTGACACCGCCAATATTCCGAATGTCAGATTCTGTCCCAACCCAATACATATCTCCTCGGAGTCTCATGACCAGCTGTCCTGTCCCATTTGCTGTAAGTTCCCATTCAATAGAAAAGCCTCCGGGGGCAGGGATTTGGTCCGTTAACCATGAAGTAAGCATCCATTTATGCTGTGTTTTAAAGTTCATGCCCAGTTTCATACCAGGAAGAAGTGTGTCTGTCGGATAATCAAAACTTTGCCATAAGACCCTCTTACTAAATCCATCAGAATCCAACTCTTTCACTATGAAGTTGCCATCGTTTTCTAGAGTAGCGATGGAGTTTGGTGCTGCTGCATTAGCATTCAATAGAATTGGGCTCCCTCCATCATGCACAATCTTCAATAGGCCGTCTGCGTCCATCGTGAGATTTCCCTTGAAATATGGTATAGGTTTGTCTCTGTTAGCAACCCATACCCTGCCTCTTTGTGGACCTGCCGCGTAAAATATTGCTAAATATGCAACTTCCGAACCCACAACAGTCTGGAAAAAGCCTAAATGAAATTTCCCATTAGTTGAAGCTAACCAATTTTCGTAACGACACACGTCGCCAGGTTTGATGGTGTTTGTGTTCTGAGCATTTCCAAGACACCAACATGACAAAACCGAGAGAAATATTGAAGCCAAAAGGGATTTCAGGCTGGCCATTTCTGGGAATAGATTTCAGTTTTGTGCTACTTTTGATGCTTTATAGACTATAGTCTTATAGATTTTATGGGTCAAAGTTCGTACAATTCAGTTTCTTTTCATTTATCTCTGCTTAGACTACTCTGCTTTTGAACAGTTCGTCTTGTATTATTTTCCACGCCAAAATTGAACATTCGGTACATCTTTGGTATGTTGGAGAATGGATGGTATTAAAAAATGAAAAAAAAAAAATTGTAGTGATTTTTTTATTTAAATAGTAATAAAAAGTTATGAAAGATTTACAAAAATATATATCAAAATAAAAATAAAAATATATAATTTCAAAATTCAAATTCTACAATCATGTCCTGCTGGGGATTTCAACCCTCACATTTCCCCACCCTTGCACATCTATGCCGGATAAATCTTTGCAGCCGGGGAATACAAGAGCCAAAGGTTTTGGGTTTAAATATTGGCTTGGTCAAATCATCTTCTATTTAAATAAAATATTTAACGTATTGAGCCTCAACTATTAAAAGGATGTTTGAGTCCACACACGATGGAGAGTGTTAAAGTAATTATTAAGTGATTAAATTTATATCTTCCTATTTGTTAAAACTTTTGGTAAAAGTGTTAATTTAACAGAAACTGCATTGTTGATGTTGATTTAAGATTAAAACTATTTCATCGTTGTCTTTAAGAGGTAGCTCAATCGCTAGGACCACACTTAATGAAGTGGAGGTCACTAGTTCGAATCCTCCTCCCCCCTCTTGTGCGGACATGTCAAAAAAAAAAAAATTTCATCGTTCTTCTTTGTCCTGGATAATCAAAAAGAATTCTGTTTTTTTGTTGGACTGGATGTCCTTATTTGAAGTCTTGAGGCTGTTGACCATGGGAGAATCTGATTAATTAGGGTTCAAAACTGGACCATGCACGCATCCTTTTATAGATGTAGTGATGCCCCTTCCCAACATATGCAACTTCTCTAGAAGTTGGCATCTCATTGAAGAAATTCAACCTCTGGAAGTACAGCTCGTTAGAATATATTTGATTTTGCCATAAAGTTTGGGATTTGACTAGAATTATATGCATTATCTTTGGTGAAGATTAGATTAGCCAAATTTTAGGGTTTTATGACCTTGAATCACCCTTTTTTTTCCTTTTTCTTTTTGAGAAGGAGCTTGAATCACCCTAAGTTAAGGGATTCGATTAAGATCATATTTCATGTATAAGCTATATAAAGTGATGTTCATTTAAAAACTTCTGGGTTTTCTTTCTTTTCTCTCTAGCTCTGTGAGAGCAAGAAAGAAAAAAAAGCATGAGGAGGAGGGAAGAACTTGTTCTTCCCTCCTCTCCTCCCTCTTCTATCCCTCTTTCCTCTCTCACCATGATGCTTCTCACCGGTGATTTCTTTTCTCCGGTTATTTCCACCTCTTTTGAGGTCTTATCCGTCGCCTTGTGCGATTTATCCAATCTCATCCAAAAATCACAACTCCAGCATAACCTCCGACGCTCCACCGCCCCCTCCAAGCCACAGCAATGGATTTTTTGTTCGGATTTGTCATGGGTCTCCGATCTGGTTTCTTTGAAGCTCGATTGGTCATCCTCCGGCAGCCCCGCTTCTCCACCTTCGTCTCCAACATCATCTCTTTCCGCTGCTGCCTTTCGCTCAACCTTCCGGCCACCTCGAACCTCCGCGACTCCGCCATCTCCGCTTCTGTTGTTGCTGATTTCTGGATTTGGAGATTCTTTCCTACTTTTTTATTTTATGCTCTGCCTTGTGTGGCTTTTGTTGGGCTTGTATTTTCTATTGCTTATGTTTTTGTGTTTGTTTTCGAATTGTGTTGGTTACTCTGTGCTTCAGTCCCTTCAACGGACTATAACAGTGCCCCTTCCACTTCTATCACCGTCCGGTGGTCGTTCTTTGGTTCATTCGGGGCTCAGTTTTGTCTATGCCCTTTAGCTTCATTCGCCATGTGCGGCCTTTGAGAAGATCGGGTCATTTGTTTGACCCATTTCCTACCCTTTGTAATTATTGTTGTACTGTTTTAGTTTGTTTTGGGTTTGTTGTTAGGGAGCCCACCCCTTTTTCGTTGTTAGGATCTCCCACTTTTTCTTCCTTTCGGATCAGAAGCGGTAAAGATCCTCCCTGTAACACTTTCCTTATTTGCTTAAAAAAGAAAAAAAGCTATACAAATATAACATTTTGTATTGTAAACTTATAATTAGGAATAAGAGCAAAATGTAACTATTTGGACTTTAGTCTATCACTACAAAAATTTATGCCACTTTTTTTTAATATTGCTATTTCGCTCAAACGGCACAAAATCATAGTTTTTATGCCGTTTACCATGCAAGCGGCATAAATTTAAAATATTTTATGTCGTTTACTGTACAAACGGCACAAATATAAACACAAAATCATACAACACAACAATATAATTTTCAATTAGTCCATTAAAATTATTATATGCTAAATCCAAAAAAACAAAAGTGAAATCCACAACTTTCTGTCTTTAAAAAGGAAAAAATAGTTCAATCAACATCAATTTCATTCCACCCAAACACTAAAAACTAAATAAAGAAACCATCATACTTCAAAATAATCCATATCAATCAATGATAATTTGTTTATGAGACATTTTACGTGGTTTGCAAAGTACTTTGAGAGAAATATCATCATCGTCCGAGACTGTGTCTTCAGCAGGTAAGAAAAGATTCATTGAATTTTGACCGAAATCCTGTAATAATTATGTTTCATTAGGAGATGAATATAATTATGTGGGTAAATATTGTATAGCTTTTTTAAAAACAAAATATATAATGAATTGTTACCTTTTAGATGTTAGCAGCATGTTTTGCATGCTGCCAGCCGTTCAAAAACTTTTGAAATAGTATAATTTTCCCATCCTTTTATCAAATTATATTCATTGAGTTTCAATTGGAAGGCATATTCTCTCGAAACGATTGCTTCAATTTCTTTTTGTATGATATTCTCTGTCAAATTATATATATATATATATATATATATATATATATATATATATATAATCAAAATTACTATACCAGAGCATATGTTATAATCAATTTAAAAACCTTAAAACTTTAATCATATTGCTAAGGTAACCAATTAGATAGGTTTTTTTAAATATATTAAATTGGAGTTAATATCAGTTTAAAAATAATCTCTTCCCCATGCTGCCTTTAGCTCTTCCTTATAACGCTAGCTTTGAATAAATTGAGCTGATAAGTAGTGATAGGATCTAAATCTTTTTGTAAGATATTTGTTTGATGATATTGAGGCATTTTAGGAGGTTGATGACATACGCTTGTGTGATTGTATGATTAGCTCTTTTTTTTTTCTTTTTTCCTTTTTAATTAAAACTTATAGGAAACAAAGTGAGTGGTGGGGAAGGAGAAAAAAAGAGAAAAAGGAGAAAAAGTAAGGAAAAAGAATGAAAAAGAAAGGAAAAAAAAATGAAGTGATGGGTGAAGATCATGTCGACAAAGGAAGAAAAGAGAGGAGAAAAAGAAAAAAAGAAAAGGAGAAAGTGGCCGAAAACACTCATGAACCTGCTGCAACATGAATCAAGTTCTAGGGGCAATAATGCAAAATAAAAGGATAAGGATGAGTGAATTATTAATGTGAATTTTCGAAATGGAGAATTGATAAGTACCAAAATATTCATATTTTAGCCTTTAATTTACACTTATTAATTTCTTAGTCTTGTTATGTTGTGCTATTTTATTTCATTTTTGTGTTTTCTGTGTTTTTGTAGGTAATGAAAGAAAAGAAAGCGTTCGAAAAGGTTCCAAGCTTAAAGGGCAAACTGGGAAGACCTAGAAGATATGGTTAAGCTTAACCAATCATAATAGATAACCTATATGATGTGGCTAATTTTAATCAAATAAATGGAAGGATTAAATCGGAATTTCTCAAATTGGAGTCAAAATCGGATTTGATTCAAATTTGGATTCTGCATCTGTCTCAGTATTTTGACCATAACTTTCAGTTTAAATATCCGATTGTGGTGATTCAAGTGAAATTGGAAAGCTAACTCAAAATTATACAAATAATTGTGAAATAGGATTTTCCTAATTCGGACGTACGCTATGCTAAAATCGTCCTGCAAGATAAGAACGCAAATCTGGACAAATCCTATTCCAATTTGGACTTAGGTTATCTTTATCCTAATTGGACTACGAGATAAACCTCCGAATTTTTTAGGATTACTAGGGCCTCTAGGACTCTCCTAAGCCCTATAAATAGACCTCTAAGCCTCATGATTCAATAGACAATTTCAAGGAGACAACTTTGGGGAGAGGAATTGGAGGCTACTTCAAGGAGTCGTTTTTGGTTCTTTCTTTCCCTTTTTCTTTTTAGTTTTATTTTAATTATGTGTAACTAACTCTTTAGTAGAGCTAGATTGAAGCCCTAATTATGTTTATTTAATATTTCAATATTGGCACTGATAAGTGCCAAATATTGCATATTTGGACCCCTTTATTTACATTAGTTAATCCTTTAGTTGTGTCGTTATTTAATATTTTGTGTTAGTTTTGTGTTTTTAGTATTCTGTAGGTCGTTGAAGAAAAACTACAGCTTTAAAGGGAAAAATGCGAAGTTTGGAAGAAAGCATATTTTGAGAAGACCTAGATGATGTGGTTAAATCTAACCAAATCCAAGAAAAGGTTAAATCAGATTAAAGTTCAGATTGGATAAGATTTCGGATCGGATTCAAATTCAGATTCTGCACATGTCTTAGTATTTTGACCATAACCCTCCGCTCAAATATCGGATTGAAGTGATTCAAACGGCATTGGAAAGCTAGCTCAAAATAATACAATTTGTTGTAAAATAGGATTTTCGTAATTAAATGACGGTTTCTATGTAAAAATCGCCCAATTAAGAGACACAAATTTGGATTTAATCCTAGTCCGATTTGGACTTCTATTTTGATTGGGAGACAGACTTCGAATTATCTAGGTTTACTTGGGCTTCTAGGACTTCCTAAGCCTATAAATAGACTTCTTTGCATTCAAGAAGATACACAATCCCAGAGAGCAAAATTCTTTTGTTTAGTTTTTCTTTAGGTTTAGGTTTAGGTTTAGATTTTATCTTTTATGTGGAGCTAAATTCCCAACTAAGGTTGGGGATGAAGCCTCACCGATGAAGAACATCAATACTTTTATGTAAGTTGTTATTATTCTGATTTTATTGGGTTTTTTATTTCAATTGTTTTACTTTTAATCAATTGTATTGATTGATTCTTGGATATCTCTTGTGATTCAAGGATACATGTGATGATTTGAGATAATTTCATATGATTGATTGCTTGGCTTTTAACTCATAAAAATTGGATATCCCTTGTGATTTGTTCTACGGATACATCTGGTGTTTCAATTTAATTTGGATTCCTTTTGTGATTTGGTCAATGAATGGATACATGGGATGGTTTTGATTAATTCTTTGAAGTATAGTAAAACATATATATGATTTAATTTGTGAGAACTTCGGATTAATATTGATGAACATAAAGTATGTTGTTATGATTTGGTGAGTGTGAATTCCAAAACCTTAGTACCTTTATCTTTAGATTTACTTATTTTATTTAGTTTATGTTTATCCTTTAATTTTCAAAACTCAAAAATCAAAACCCTTTTGGAACTAGATTAGGATTTAATTAGTTTAGATATAAATTGCTCTTTCAAAAATACAATTCTCTGTGGGATCGACCTCGCACTTGCAATCCATTAAACTACAATTGATTCGTGCACTTGCGAGTTAAATAAATTTGCACAACAAGTTTTTGGGGTGAGGCTTCATCCCCAACCTTAGTTGGGAATTTAGCTCCACATAAAAAATAAAATCTAAACCTAAACCTAAACCTAAAGAAAAACTAAACAAAAGAATTTTGCTCTATGGGATTGTGTATCTTTTCTTGAATGCAAAGAAGTCTATTTATAGGCTTAGGGAAGTCCTAGAAGCCCAAGTAAACCTAGATAATTCGAAGTCTGTCTCCCATCAAAATAGAAGTCTGAAATCGAATAGGATTCGTCGATTTGTGTCCTTTAATTGGGGTGATTTTGACATAATAATGTATTTAATTACGAAAATCCTATTTCACAACAAATTGTAATTTCATATGATTGATTGCTTGGCTTGTAACTCATAAAAATTGGATATCCCTTGTGATTTATTCTACGGATACATCTGGTGCTTCAATTTAATTTGGATTCCTTTTGTGATTTGGTCAATGAATGGATACATGGGATGGTTTTGATTAATTCTTTGAAGCATAGTAAAACATATATATGATTTAATTTGTGAGAACTTCGGATTAATATTAATGAACATAAAGTATGTTGTTATGATTTGGTGAGTGTGAATTCCCAAACCTTAGTACATTTATCCTTAGATTTACTTATTTTATTTAGTTTATATGTGCCAAATATTGCATATTTGGACCCCTTTATTTACATTAGTTAATCCTTTAGCTGTATCATTATTTAATATTTTGTGTTAGTTTCGTGTTTTTAGTATTTTGTAGGTCATTGAAGAAAAACTACAGCTTTAAAGGAAAAAATGCGAAGTTTGGAAGAAAGCATACTTTGAGAAGACCTAGATGATGTGGTTAAGTCTAACCAAATCCAAGAAAAGGTTAAATCAGATTAAAGTTCAGATTGGATAAGATTTCGGATCGGATTCAAATTGAGATTCTGCATACGTCTTAGTATTTTGACCATAACTCTCCGCTCAAATATCGGATTGAAGTGATTCAAACGGCATTGGAAAGCTAGCTCAAAATACTACAATTTGTTGTGAAATAGGATTTTCGTAATTCGTACAGTTACTATGTCAAAATCGCCCCGAAATTAAAGGACACAAATTTGGATGAATCCTATTCCGATTTCAGACTTCTATTTTGGTGGAGAGCAGGACTTCCGAATTATCTAGGTTTACTTGGGCTTCTAGGACTTTCCTAAGCCTATAAATAGACTTCTTTGCATTCAAGAAAAGATACACAATCCCATAGAGCACCTTTGTGATAATGATATTGTGATGTTTAACTTAATTAATACATGTTTTATTGAATTCCTCGTATGTGTGTGATTACCATTATATGCATGTGGTATGAATTAGTTATTTAAATCAATTTGGATGATCAAGTCATGGGTTTAATAGGGTAACAAAGAATCTCACCCGAGTTCTTGGGTTAATCAACATGGGGAACAGGAGTAGACACACATGCCCTAGGCCTCAAGTGTTTGTCGATTTTTATAGATTTATGCTTTCTTAAATAACAACTTAGTAGACACTCATGCTAAATCCTTTAAGAAAGAAAAGAATTAGAGTAGATACTCATGCCTAATTCGTTGCTTTGAGAAATCAATAACTTAAGGAGTAGACACCCATGCCCTTAGGTTGGCAAACATTAGGTATTCATAATATGATTAAAACATTGACATATTGTTATATTATTTTAGCATGATTAGTGGTTGATTTCAAAGCCCTACTTTTATATTTATCTTTATCTTTATTTATTTTCATAATATCAAAGCCCTACATGTTTTATTGACAAATTTGATATTTTAATTAATTCTAAGCGAAATCAACAATAGGAAACAAAGTGAGTGGTGGGAAAGGAGAAAAAAAGAGAAAAAGGAGAAAAAGGAAGGAAAAGAATGAAAAGAAAGGAAAAAATGAAGGGATGGGTGAAGATGTCGACAAAGGAAGAAAAGAGAGGAGAAAAAGAAAAAAAAGAAAAGGAGAAAGTTGTCGGAAACACTCATGAACGTGCTGCAACATGAATCAAGTTCTAGGTGCAATAATGCAAAATAAAAGGATAAGGATGAGTGAATTATTAATGTGAATTTTCGAAATGGAGAATCCCCACATATGCCTGATTAGTATTAGCTATCTTAGTATTAGCTGGGTCAAGCTATATAGCTCAGTCGAACTTGAAAGAGCGCATGCGGTTCCCACTGTTTAGGCCCCTCCAGTGCGGCTCCCAGCGGGTAGGTGCTATTATAGTCACGCCTAAGTAGAATAGCTACAATTTGTCTTCCAGCCTGTGAAAAAGCTTAGGAAATAGCTATTTGGCGGAATGAATTCTACTGCTTTCTCATTGAAAATATATAGGTGAAGATATACAAGTATAATCAAACATCAAGGCTTGAAAGGATAATCTTGATGTGATGATTATCTAAGAAAGTAATTACAATTAGGAGTCCTAATATACAAGAGAGAAGGAGTCCTAATACAGAAGAGAATTAAACTAGGATAATCACAAGTGTTGTTATTGAATGCAATCAGTCTTGTTTAGAGAGAACGATTGAGTTCAATGACAACATTACAAATAGGAGTTTCTGTATCGTAGAAGACTCATAGCCATTGGTGACTACGCTCGAGCGCACCAATGAATGCGCTCGAGCCAACACTTGATGTTAAATAGCCGTTACTCCTACGCTCGAGCGTTATGTTGGATGCGCCGAGGCAATCTCACGACTCGCTAATATGCTTGCCTCTCGCTAGCTCTACTAATCTACTTGTGTTCTTGTTGTATTGTACTTCTTTAACAGCCCCCTCAAGTTGATGGGAAGAGAGGTGACCATTAGTTTGTCTCTAAGGAACAAGAACCGTGAGGATATGAGTCCTTTTGTAAAAATTTCTGCACATTGATCAGGTGTAGAAACATAGGAAGCTGTTAGGTCTTTGTGAAGAATCTTCCCGATGAAATGGTAATCAAATTCTATGTGCTTGGTGCGTGCATGGTAGAAAGGATTAGAAGGTAGGGAAATTGCCCCTAGGTTATCACACCATAGCTGAGGAGCGGTATGGAGCACAATATGTAATTCCTTGAGCAACATCCTTAACCAAGAGATTTCAATAGTGGTGATAGCCATTGCTCTGTACTTTGCTTCTATGCTGGACCTAGATACAACTGGCTGCTTCTTAGCATACTAGGAGATGAGGTTAGTCCCAAAGAATACATAGTAGCCTGTGGTGGATTTCCTGTCCAGTGGATCACCTGCCCAATCAGAGTCACAATAGGCATGAATTTGAAGTAGTCCAAGAGTGAATTGCAGGCCATGGTCTGGAATCCCCTTGAGGTGTCTTAGTACTCGTTTGGTAGCTTGAAGATGAGCAGTTGTAGGGCAATGCATGAATTGACAGAGTTGGTTGACAATATAGGCAATGTCTGGCCTAGTAAGAGTGCAGTGCTACAAAGCTCCAACAATGTCTGTAGGCAGTAGGATCTGGGAGAGCATCACCATCCATCTTTGTTAACTTCTACCCTGAAGTGCATGGGGCTGCATATAAGGCTTAGCTCCAATCATGTTGACCCGTGTAAGGAGATCAACTATGTACTTGCTTTGGTTGAGATGTAATCCAGACTTGTCTCTCAGAACATGAATACCAAGAAAGTAGGATAAGTAGCCTAGATCTTTGAGTTTGAATTCCTGCTGCAAATGAGAAACTACTGATGCAATAACAGGAGAATCAGCATCGATAATTATAATATCATCAACATATATGAGTATAAATATATGAACTGGATCCTGATGAAGTATAAAAAGAGATGTGTCAACTAAAGAGCCAATGAATCCCAGGTGAAGAAGAGCCTGCGAAAGTCTCTGAAACCAAGCTCTAAGTGCTTGTTTTAAGCAATAGAGAACCTTCAGATAAGTGACCATGTAGAAATGCATTGGATACATCCAATTGTTTGAGTGGCCAATTGTAATGAACTACTAGAGAAAGAAGTATGCGTATGGTAGCTTGGTTGATGACTGGACTGAAAGTCTCCTTGTAGTTTATTCCATCTCTCTGTTGAAAGCCTTTAGCCACAAGTCTAGCTTTGTATCTCTATATTGATCCATCTGAGTGCTGCTTTACCTTGTACACCCATTTGTTCTTGATTATGTTTCGGTTTGATGGTCTTGGACAGAGTGACCAAGTGCCATTATGAAGAAGAGCTTGGATTTCACTTTTCATAGCAGCAAACCAATGGGGAATGATAGCAGCCTTAGCAAAAGTAGTTGGGGTTGGTGGGAAAGTAAAGCTAGTCATGGCCTTGTGAGCATGTTTGGTGGATTTAAGGGATTGGTATAGTTTGTAGTCTGGAAAGGTTTTAGGCTTGGAGAGTCCTGTCATTGATCTGGTAACCATATGTGGAGATGGAGGTTCAGGTGAAGGAGATATGGCTTAAAGCAAGGAAGCATCAGGAGAGAGAACAACAGGGGGTGCTGAGGCTAAAGGGAGTTCATTAGGAGGGAACATGGATGTAGGGGATTGGCTAGGAGACTGAATGTTGGGAGATGCATCCTGAGATAAGCTGTTGTCATTGAGAGGTGATGATGATGTAGATGGTGTATTGTTTGGTAAGGGTGTGGTTGGTATGACAACAGTATGACGAGGGACAGATAACTGAGGTTGAATATCATCAATATTTCCTAGTCTTTGTGATGAATCATGAATAGAAATAAAGTGAGAGGATCAAGGACAGTACCTGATTTGAGGGAATCAACCTTTGCAGGAGTAGTAGGAGCTGCTCTACCCGAGCGAGAAATAGCACTTCATCAAAACCACATGCCTGGAAACATAAATTCGGTTGGAGGTGGGATCAAGGCAATTATACCCTTTTTGGTTTGATTTGTAACTTAAAAAGACACATCGCCTGCCTCTAAACTCTAATTTGTGTTTGGTGTAAGGCTTTAAGAGAGGATAGCAAGCACAACCAAAGGTTTTCAAAAGAGTATAGTCAGGTGCTTTATGGAGCAGTTTGAGAAATGGTGAAGTTTTTGAGAGTAGGTGTAGGTAATCTATTTATAAGGTAAACAAAGGTACTAATAGCTTCTACCCAATACTTTGAAGGAAGGTGTGATTGAGCTAAAAGGTTGAGGCCAGTTTCTATGACATGTCTATGCTTTCTTTCTGCAATTCCATTATGTTGGGAAGTGTGTGGACAGGTTAATCTGTGAAGAATTCCATTGGTGGATAAAAAGTTAAGAAATTTGTTTGAGGTTTATTCTCCACCACCATCGGTTTGGAGTTGTTTGATTTTGAGATTGAAATAATTTTCAACAAGGCATTTGAATTTGACAAATGTTTCTAACACATCAGATTTGTGTTTAAAGGTGAACAGCCAGGTATATCTTGAAAAATCATCTATGAAGAGAACATAACAAGTGCTTCCATTTATTGATTGAATTGGAGAGATCCATATATCACAATGAATAAGCTCTAAAGGAGCATGAGAAATTCTAATAGACTCAGAAAAAGCTAATTGTTTGCTCTTGCCTAACTGACAAGGAACACAAAGGGACTGACTCGACTGAATTGAAGACACTAGAAGGTGATGTTTGCTGAGGATATGCTGCAGAACACATTGATTGGGGTGACCTAATCGATTGTGCCATATTAAGCAAGGCATTTTGACTCCAATGTGGTAAGTAAGGGCTCTTACTTTGTTTCTGGTGAAGTGCTGCAGCAGGATAGGGTAGAGGCCATCCTTACTGGCCCCCTGCAGAAGGATCCTTCCCGTGAGGTTGTCCTTAATCAAAAAATAGGTTGCTGTTAGTTCAAACATACAATTGTTATCACAACAGAATTTATTTATTGAGAGAAGGTCTGCAGCAGCATCAGGACAATGTAAAATATCATTAAGGTAAAGTAAGGAATTTGAGGTGGGAAAGGAGGAGGAACCAGTGTGGGAGATACCAAGCCCATTACCATTACCATTACCTACTACCACTGTCTCATTCCCTTTGTATGGTTCTTGTATGGTCAGCTTGTCCAAATCAGGTGTGATATGGATGTTAGCCCCACTGTTTGCCAGACAGCGATCCTCATCTTCTAGGGGATTGGATTGAGATGCCATTGCAGCAAGGTTTGATGGTGGATGGCACCCTTGGAATGCAAAATCCATTCTATGTAAACAGTCGAGGGCTTGATGACTATCCCCGCCACAGATTTGGCATGAAATCTTGTTTGCTGACAGATTTCTGGAGGTGGCTGCTCTGTTTGGATTTAAGTTGTTGGGTGATCTAGAGAAAGATCTGCCTTGAGGTTGTCCAAAAAAGAACCTGTTGGATGAGCCTTGAGGAGAGGCAGGTGAAAAAGGGCCTTTTCTGGTCAAAATTCTTTGAGGATGGAAAGTTCCTCTTGAAGCTGTTGAATCTCTGCTTAGGTTGAGTCCTCTGGGAGAACATAGCAAAAGATGAGTGCTCTGCAATGGCTGCTTGATGTTCAAGCAGTTGCTCATGTCCAAGGAGTTGAGATTGGAAATCTACAAGTGTTATTGTTCTATCCTTTATGAGCATAGAGAAAGTCATGATAAACGGATTGTAGATTGGAGTGAGACCCCCTATGATATAGGAGATCAGATCATCATTTGGGATAGGATTGTCCGCAATTGCTAGTTGATTTGATAGGGATTTGGCCATGCGAGTGAATTCAGTATAGGTCTTGGAACCTTGCCTCAAGGTCTATAGTTAACGCCTTAATTGAGTGACATGGGAACATGATGGGGAAGCATAACGAGTGGCCAATGTTGACCATACTTATGCTGATGTTTTGCAGCCATAAGCAGAGGTATAATTGGAGCAATCAAAGTTGCAATGAACCAGCTAAGAATGCACTGGTCCTTCTTTTTCCATAGAATATGTTCTGGATTCAAGACTTTATGTAATGTCTTGTCAGAGGGTGCAGGGATGAACTTTGGTGGGCATGGCTCAGAGCCATTAACAATACCCATCAAGCCATTGGATTTCAGGATAGGTTCGAATTGAAATACCCATCCTACGTAGTTGTTGTCATCCAATTTGGATTGACAGAGATGCACAATGTTGGGCATCATGGAGGAAGAGAAAGCTGCAGAATTTATTGAGCCATGAGAAGAAAAGAAATTTGATGTGTTTTTGGTGTTAACCGAGAAGCTCTGATACCATGTGAGAAAGCTTAGGAAATAGCTATTTGGCGGAATGCATTCTACTGCTTTCTCATTGAAAATATATAAGTGAAGATATACAAGTATAATCAAACATCAAGACTTGAAGGATAATCTTGATGTGATGATTATCTAAGAAAGTAATTACAATTAGAGCATCTCCAGCAGTATAGCTAAAAGAAAGATATTAGCTACATTTAGCTATTTTTGTCCTTTTTTTTGCTCCAACAGAATAGCTTCATATTAGCTATTATACCTTAACTGCTATAGTGAATAGCTTCATATTGCTATTCACTGTAGCATACTAGATTGTTGAATATAATATTATTTCCACATTATTTTCTCTCTCTTCTCTCTCTCCTTCAACGTTTCTCTCTCTTCTCTCTTCTCTGTTCATGAATTTATGATACAAATATTTCAAGTCTTTTGAATCACTAAAAACTCCCCTAAAAAAATTGAATAGCATGTATATAATTGACAAATTAAAAATGGAAAAATAAAAATAACATACAGGTATGATGCGTGAATCAATTCTATTGCAATTTACAAGATGATGCAAAAGCAGTCACAAATTAAAAAAAAAAAAAAAAAAAAAAAAAAAAAAAAAAAAAAATTAAAAATAATATTTAATAAAATAAAGAATCATTGGAGTTGGTATTAAACAATGAGTAGCTAAAATAGAGAATTGTGCTTTTGACTAGGTAGAATACCTCTTCTGCTGGAGATGCTCTAAGGAGTCCTAATATAGAAGAGAGAAGGAGCCCTAATACATAAGAGAATTAAACTAGGATAATCACAAGTGTTGTTATTGAATGCAATCTGTCTTGTTTAGAGAGAACTGATTGAGTTCAATAACAACATTACAAATAGGAGTTTCTATATCAGTAGAAGACTCATAGCTGTTGGTGACTACGCTCGAGCGCACTAGTGAATGTGCTCGAGCCAACACGTGATGTTAAGTAGCCGTTACTCCTGCGCTCGAGCGCTATGTTGGATGTTGACTTTGCTGATCTACTTGTGTTCTTGTTGTATTGTACTTCCTTAACACGGCCTACCCTTCTTCTTCTTCTTTTTTAAAAAAGGGTCAAAATCCAACTTCATATTATCACTAATAAGTTTTACATTAGTTTAAAACAATTAAACTCTTACCGTCAATAAGAAACAAAACCCAAAAATTAATATCCAAAAACTCAAGATTAAACAGAAGATTAAGAGAAAAATATCCAAAATATTCTATCAAACTCGCAACACAATCCTCTTCCCCAAAAAACAGAAAGTCTGCCCACAATAGTAGAAATTAATTATTAACAAATAGTACAATACAATTCCTACAACCAAATAGAACAAAAAATCAAACAAAACCCACCAAAATTAATCAATAATAGAAAATGAACAAAGTCACAAAAACCCAACAAATCACAATCTATCATATCCCAACAATAATACCACTTTTTTTCCATTAAAAAAAAAATACTTTTCTTTCAAAAATGAATACTAATATCGTTAACCTTTCTTTCAGTAATTAAACTTTATTCTCATCAACAAAAAACGTGAAAGGAATATTGGAGCACCTAAAAAATGCCAAATTTTATATATATATCAAAATTAACTATACCAGAGAATATGTTATAATCAATTTAAAAATCTTAAAACTTTAATCATGTTGCTAAGGTAACCAAATAGATAAATATATATGATTTAAAATGATGTGTTTACTTTCAGTAACTTATAATTATATTCATTCTGTGAGTTGCACATTTTTTTTAAAAAAAAATTATTGGAGTGCCTCTCTCAATAATGATGTCATTATTGGAGTAGTTTCAGTGAGTAATAGGTGAAGACCTTGTGTCCGTAGACAAGTAATATTAGATGGGAGTAGATAGATTTGATAGGTTTTTTAAATATATTAAATTGGAGTTAATATCAGTTTAAAAATAATCTCTTTCCCATGCTGCCTTTTGCTCTTCCTAATGCTAACTTTGAATAAATTGAGCTGATAAGTAGTGATAGGATCTACATCTTTTTGTAAGATATTTGTTTGATGATATTGAGGCATTTTAGGAGGTTAATGACGTACGCTTGTGTGATTGTATGATTATCTTCTTCTTCTTTTTTAATTAAAACTTAAAGGAAACAAAGTGAGTAGTGGGGAAGGAGAAAAAACGAGAAAAAGGAGAAAAGAAAGGAAAAAGAATGAAGGGGTGGGTGAAGTTGTTGATAGAGGAAGAAAAGACAGGAGAAGAAGAAAAAAGAAGAGGAGAAAGTGGTCGGAAACACTCATGAACCTTGTTGCAGCGTGAATCAAGTTCTAGGTGCAATAATGCAAAATGAAAGGATAAGTATGAGTGAATTATTAATGTGAATCTTCGCAATGGAGAATTCCCACATATGCCTGATTAGTATTAGCTATCTTGGTTTCTATTGATGCTCTGGTGGGTCTGGGTTAGGTTATGGTTCAGTCGGACTTGAGGGAGCGCCTGTAGCTCTCACCATCTAGGCCTCTCATGTGCGGCTCCCAGTATGTAAGTGCTACTATGGTGATGCACATGTAGGATAGTCACAACTGGTTTCCCCGGCCTACCCTTCTTTTTAAAAATAAAAAATAAAAAAATAAAAGGTCAAAATCCAACTTCATATTATCACTAATAATGTTTACATGAGTTTAAACACAATTAAACTCTTACCGTCAATAAGAAACAAAACCCAAAAATCAATACAAAAAAACTCAGTGTTAAACAGAAGATTAAGAGAAAAATATCCAAAATATTCTACCAAACTCGCAACACAACCCTCTCCCCCAAAAAACAGAAAGTACGCCCACAACGGCAGAAATTAATTAACAAATAGTACAATACAATTCCTATAACCAGTAGAACAAAACATCAAACAAAACCCACCAAAATTAATCAATAATAGAAAATGAACAAATTCACAAAAACACAATAAATCACAATCTATCATATCCCAACAATAATACCACTTTTTCTCCATTAAAAAACTAGTTTTCTCTCAAAAATTAATACTAATATGATTATCGTTTCTTTCAGTAATTGAACTTTATTCTCAACAACTAAAATCGTGAAAGGAATATTGGAGCACCTAAAAATAAAGACATGAATAGAAAAATTTGGCATGAACTGTTAGAAAAAAACTTATACTACCAACGTTTCTTTACTTTGAAACCATATGTTTTTGCTATAAAACCATTCAAGACAAATTTTCAACAATACTTAATATAAAATTCCAATTTTAACAATCTTATAAGTAATTAAATGAGACTTGTAAATATTCCTAACGATCAAAAGAACATAGTATCACTCAGCACAAACTTCTACCGGTAAGACTTTGTTTTTCAGCAGTTAAATTTTCTCATTGACAAAACTAACAAAGTGTGCTCAAAAGTATGAGAACGTTTATACCCAATTACAGTTAGCTTGGTTACTTGGTAAAAAAAAACAAGAATGTTGGCAGTGAGAAAAAGTTTCTTTTACGTCATATATGCGAAGGGGTGGTTGAAAAAAAAAACTCAGAACAACATAAACTAAAAAAATCGTCATGCCTCGTACCAAAATAAACGATAAGAAACTCTCTCACTATCATTTCCCTAAATTTAGTGTAAAATTTAAAAAGAAAAAATAATCAATTTGAATAATATATATATATATATATATATATATATATATATAATAGAAAATAAGGACATGAAACAGAACCAAAAGAACAAACCACATAAAAAAATACTACTATATATAATGAGAAAGAATTATCTTTTTTTATATACTTCTCGCAGTTCCAATGAAATCTTGAAAGCCAATGTAAAACGAAAATGGAAGTACATATCCATTGGAAATAAAGACAAAAAACTAAAAATGATAAATATTAATATAATATAAAAGAGCTGTATTTTTTCTCTGTACTTTTCCCAGTTCCACAAAATTCAAAAGACATTAGAAGAAGTCTTGTCAAATAGATATTTTCTTTTGACCATCATTTGTATATGTAACGTAAAGGAAGCAACTTTTAGGGGGAAAAAATTAATAATGTAAACTAAAAAACCAAAAATAACAATATATAATAGAACTTATAATTTAGGGAAGAGAGATGAGAATAAAGAAGAGACTAAGAGAATTAAGGTTGTTTGGCCTATGGCCTATGTCCATACATCAAAGTCTTTTACATGACTACATTTTTCCTTGATCATTTCATTGAATACAAGATTCTATTTATAAAAAAAGAGTCTAAACGTTACAAGTTTTTTCTACTTCTACATTAACAACAATAAATTTAATTTATCATTTGTAACTCTTGTCTCTTGAGTTCTTTGTAATTCTTGTCTCTTGAGTTGTTGTAACTCTTGTCTCAATACGCCCCCGCAAACCCAACGGTAGATCACGTACATGAAGGTTTGATCTTGAACATGAAAGGGCTGAAAAATGGCTTCTATGGCCTGAATTGAAACATCGGTTGCTATGACCGAAACTTGAACTTCAGTGACTCTTGGCCAGCATTGGCTACTATGGCGTGCTTGAACATCGGCAACTTTTGGCGACATCAATTACTTTGACCGATATTTTGACATCGACAATCTTTTGGCTGGCATTGGCTATTAGGGCGAATGGGGCCAACTATGGGCCTGAAATTGACCACATTGGCCAAACATATGCCTCTTTGGGCATTTTTTTCTCCTTTTGTTTTTTGTTTTCGCAACCCTAATGGAAATCGCAACCAGGCTCGGAATATCAAGTATTTACAATGAAAATAACCAACTATTTTGATTGTTGAAGGAATTTTTTACGCTTGTAGACTTCTTTTAGCAGCTGCTTGTTACCTCATTGGCTATGGACTTGTAGGAGTGAGCGCAAAAAGGGTCGCGGATCTTGGCCAATTATTCCCAAGGGGATCCCATTTTCCTCAATTCTCACTAGCTTGGCTAGATGGTGTGTGTTAGAATATACGGAAAATATAATATATGTTAGTATTTTTGTTGGCTTAATTCAGTTTCAAAGTGGTCCAAAATGAAGGTCAGAAGTGGCCGTTCGAAGTCCCGTCCGAACGCCCCGTGCCAATTCAATTTTCTTGAAGAGCTAGATCAGAAGCGACCGTTAGCAACCCCGTTAGCAGTGTCGTCCGAACGCTCCTTGCTGCCCGTCCGGACACCCCCTTGCCTGTGCTTTCTCTCTCAAGCACAAAAGCACCCGTTTGCTGCCCGTCCGAACGGTGCTTCGCAGGAACTTTTAATATGATGTTTTAATCTTTTTGTCAGCTGTGATTCATGGGAAAATCCACCCAAATGATTTTTTATGGAAGCATGGGCTTGTGGAAGCATGGGCTTGAGTTGTGCACATGGGAGCATGGGAGATGCCCACTCAGCAGGTTTTAGTGGGTGCAGGAGATTCCCACGCTGCAAAGGTGAGTGGATTGTCAGTCGCGCACTTCCAGCCTTGCCCATTTGGACGCCCCTCCTTGGCCGTCCAGACGCTCGCTTGTAAACAGCTTTTTATATTGTTTAATTGTTGCTGTTTTGGCAGTTCTCTTGAGCCTATTAATATAGGACATAGGCATACATTTTTACTAAGCAAAAAACCATAGAAGAAGCTCTACCTTGAGAGAATAGCCTTAGTGCTTGAGTGTGTGTTTCTTTATGTGCTAAGAGAGATTTGATGTTTATGTGCTTTGAAGTCATACTCTCTTAGAGTGTTTGTATTTGTTTGAGTGTTATACTTGTGTAATCATTTGCGAAGAAGAATAAGTCTATCGGAAGGGTCAGGTAAAGGAGTATCACTGTGGAGAAGATTCTAGAGTGTTGGAAAACAAGTGGAGGTTTGTTGTCTTTATAGAGCCAAGAACTTGCATAGGGTTGTAAGTGTTTCATATCTGTAATCTCGTGAGTAATTTTCTTATAGTGGTAATCCTGGGTTTGGCACCAAAATATCTTTTATAGTGATAATTCTTTTTAGAACGGTTTCTAAAAGGTTTCCTCTTCGTCACCAAAATATATGTGTTCTTTCTCTTGTCGCTTTGCATATTTTGGTGATTGAATGTTTATCGCTTCATAATTTTAGTTCCGCATTTATTTTGGCAAACACATATTCACCCCCCTCTAGGTGTGTTTGGAGTCGTTATTGTATTTTCAATATATTTTCCGTATATTCTATAATTAGGTTGATATCAAATATTCTCTATTTATAGGGTTGATTGTAATCAAATATTGGGATTGTAATCAAATCAAGGGGATTTGATTACTATACTTGTATTTAGACACTACCCTATAAATAAGGACCTTTGTATTGTAGACAAATTAAGTTAATGAGCACAATGTAACTCTTAGAGGTATTCCTAATGGTGGACGTAGGTGTCTAACAGGAAACCACCCGTAAATTCTTTGTGTTTATTTTCTATATTGCTTCCTCTCTTATTTTCACATCATCATTATTTCAACATGGTATCAGAGCCATATTTTTATGGCCTTCGATGTTATTGACGTTTAGCCACGCTCCACCCACACTTTCTATCCATTAGCCACGTTCTCCCAAGTGCATCCAAACACCTCGGTGTTTCCACCATTCAACAGATCAGATGCTGCAAAGTTCATAGCCACCGAGATCCGTGGAAAGCAGATTCTCTACGCGCCTACACGAGCCACCCAAACTCTTTGCCCGCTCAGCCACACGCCGCCGCCGCCGGCCTCCACGTGCCACCTTTCTCAGCTACTTACAGAAAAAGGATACCAGATCCTTGATCAAAGGCTACCAATCTGCCTATCCGTGGCCACCACGTGTCCAGACGAGGTCTCTCGTGCGGCCCAAGATCTCTGTCATTCAGCCACTGACACAGCCGTCGTCCACTTCCGACGGTAGGACCTCTGTTCGACAGATTTTCCTTCTGCGATTCCAGATCAGCCTTGTCCGCCACCATCCTAGCTTCCACGCGCCTTCACACACCGCTCAAGCATCAGCTCACGCGCAACGCTCACTGTCCAGCACCTTGCTTGCCACACTAGATCCCAGCCTGCGGATGTACCACCTGTGCGTCACACAAGATTCCTACCTGCAGTTGTACCTATTGTTGCATCATACTAGATCTCAGCCTTGTGACTCCATGGTTCTTCTGCGCGCAACACACATGATTTTTGCCTGTGCAATGCACTTAACCTTCCCATACACTTGCCCACACCAGATTAGAACCCAAATCAGGCAATCTCACAAGTCTTATAATGCTCTCGCCAGCAAAAAAAAAAAAAAGGGTCCAAGTGGACTACATCACATGCGCGTCGCCCAGGTTCGGTGCGCCAATCTGATAACCACCCAAGTGAGCTCATTTTCTTTTTATTTTTGGCCCAAGTTGGCCCTGGCCCATAATCAGCCATTTTTTTTTAATTTTGGCCCAAGTCGGCCAGGCCCATTGTCGACCCTTTTAAAGTTTGGCTCATTGTCAGCTCTGGCCCATTGTCGGCTCCTTTTGGAGTTTTGTCCATCGTTGACCCTTTTGAATATGCATTCACCAGTCGCCAACTACCGCCGTTGCTGGCCACCCGCCAGCTTCTATCTCCTCCGGCAATCGCCACCATCTACGGCCCGTTCCCGTCCTTCGCCATCATCATCATCATTGTTTCAGATTTCAAATTCAAGGTTCCAGAATATTACACCTTCCGTATATTCCATAATTAGGTTGATATCAAATAATCTATATTTATGGGTTGATTGTAATCAAATCAAGGGGATTTGATTACTATACTTGTATTTAGACACTACCCTTTAAATATGGACTTTTGTATTGTAGACAAATCAAATTAATGAGCACAATGTAGTCCTTAGGGGTATTCCTAATGGTGGAGTAGGTCTCTAACACCGAACCACCCGTAAATTGTTTGTGTTTATTTTTTATATTGCTTCTGCTCTTATTTCCACATCATCATTATTTTAGCAGTGTGAACCAATGGGTAAAAAAAGTCCACAGAAAACAAAAGGTGCTTCACAACAAACAAATGAGACAACAAATAGAGTGACGTACCAGGCTAGCTTTCTCATCATATCCAATCCATTTGTCATTCCATCCACGAACAAATGGAAGAGAGAGAAAAAAAAAAATCTTAGGATCAATAAATGGCGTTAGCCAAAATAGCTCTGATACTATAATAGAACTTATAATTTAGAGAAGAGAGATGAGAACAAAGAAGAGACTCAAAGAATTAAAGTGGTTCGGCCTATGGCCTACGTCCACACATTAAAGCCTTTTACATGGCTACATTTTTTCTTGACTCTATTTATAGAAAAAAAAGTTTGAACGTTACAAGTTTTTTCTACTTTTACATTAACAACAATAAATTTAATTTATCATTTGTAACTCTTGTCTCTTGAGTTGTTGTAACTCTTAACTTTTGAGTTGTTGTAAGTACTCTTGTCTCAATAATATGAAACTCTCTCTCACACTTTATTTCTCTGAATTTAATGCAAAATTTCCAAAAGAAAGGATAATCAATTTGAATAAATAATAAGGGGCAACTACCTTTTGCCCCCATGAAGTATAATGCATTGGCACTTTCTCCCTATGAACTACCAACTGTGACACCCGACCCCATCAAACTACCATTTTATAGTAAAAAGCCTCATTCCGTCAGTCAAATAGGTTAAAATAGATGGTCAACACGACATGTGCTAGTCATGTGCCATTTTAATTTTTTTCCTTCCACTTTGCCCTCACTTCGGACCGTAAAAATGACACTTATACCCTCCATTCTAGTAATCCAACACATGAAAATATCTTCATGTGTAAAACGACGAAAATGCCATTACATTTTAATTAATGTATCCACTTTTGCCCTCACTTCCATTTTTTTTTCTTTGAATTAAAAAACAAAAAAAAGCCACAGAAAAAAAAAAAAGAAAAAACTCTGAATTAAACAGTAAACTGAAATATATTCATGAGTCTCTTTGAATTCTTTCAAGATTAAGCTGTAACACCCGACATCAACTACAACTACAACGGCAAAAGCTGAAATATATCCACTTTTGCCCTCACTTCCATTTTTTTTTTTTTTCTCTTCTCTCTCGTCCTCTTCCTTCAAGCCAAATTTTTTTTTCTCTTGTCAAGCAGAAATGCGGAGTTCGACGAAATCACCGGCGATGAGTTCAACGAAATCACCTGCTCGTCAAGCAGAAATACGGTGGGGTCGTCGACCATTTGGTAGGTCTTGATTAGGAATGGAGTCGGAAGAGATCTCTGCGACTCCCCCGGACCCGAATCGCCGGTCTGTTCGACCGGCAATGGCGCCATGGGCCTCGCTCTCGGATCCAAGCCCTAAAGACTGGAACTTTCTTGACGTGTTGGCTAAATCTGATTTTTTGACGCTCTCTTAGATCGGACTCGATAAATAATGACAAAAACTTGATAATTAATATATCTAAATATATGATTAGTTTGTTCCGTTTGGCCTCCGAGAAGGTTCAAGAAAATGAATTAATAAATATAATATAACTACGCGGTGCGTTGCTCAATTATAAAAACCAATATATCATGAAATAACAGGTTCAAGCCTTTAAGATCTCAGATTTTCTCCGATATTTCCCATATTTTCTCGTAGTTTCCTCAGCGTATGGGAACTAAACGAATCCTGTTAGATATACAAATAAAAAAGTGGCTCTTGCCAATGTTACCTAGAAAAGTGCTAGAACTTTCTCACCAACCAAACAAGAACTTTGTAACCGAACTGGAAGAGAGACAAAAAATGGAAGTTTGTTTTATCCTACACTTGGTAGATTGTGGTCCATTCTACTGAAGTGAGGGCAAAAGTGGAAGGAAAAAATTAAAATAGCACATGAGTGGCACATGACGTGTCGACCGTCTATTTTAACCCCTTTGACTAACTGAATAAGACTTGTTCTTTATAAAATGGTAGTTTGATAGGATCGGTATCAAGTGGTAGTTCATGAGGAAAAGTGAAGACATTTGTAGTTCATGAAGGCAAAAGGTAGTTTCTCCTTATATTTATCATATTATGTGTTTCTATAATATTTAGATTTCAAACAGACTAAAACACAAGAAGTGCAGAACATCTTCCAGTAACAGACATTATGTCTATGCTTATCAAGGAAATCAGTAAAAAAACAGCTATGGTAAGATCTTTCCTTTGGACAATCCAGCTTCACAATGAAAATACTCTTGCTCGAGCCTCTTAGACAAATGACCCTCACTTGAAGCTCAACCATGGGATGTGCCACCACGTTGAAGGCTCCAGTGGCTTTGTGCTTTCAGGTAGTCAATACTTAGGTGCGGTCCCAATGGTAAAAGTGTCTCTTGCAGGTGATGATCATCCAGCAATTGATTCCTATTGAATGCGTACAACAGTAAACTTCCCGTCAATAAGTGAAGCTCATCACATAGAATATGTCAAACTAAATTGAATAAATCAAAGCTGAGTACCTCCTTCCATCAGAATCTACAGAGTCTTCAGTCATTAAGTCTGAATCCTTTATATCAAGAGCAGGTATCTATGAATATAATACATGGAAATAAATGATTAGCATATTTTATGCAAAACAACAATTACTATTTCAGAAACATGTAGTGTGGAATCTTTGTTTTATTAATCTATATTCACTAGATTGACTTTCCTTCTTTTTGTTTTCAACCTTTTCAAGATGTTACCTCGATGCTCTCAGGCTTCTGTGGCTCTGTGTATTTACCAAGCACCTTTCCCTGTTAAAAGTTAGAAGAAAGATTGTTAATTTCTAAGAGACGTGCTATACAATATGCTGCGGTTCTTCTTCAATCCTCTCATTTTAACAAACATATTGGATATGTGGGATCCACGTGTAGGATCCATATGAGTCTCACAAATTTAATGGTAGTTTTAAAAGATGGGAGAATGACTGAACATACAAACAATCATTTCTTAATTTCTAACATCATGAAATCTTGTTAAAATATTAATTAAATGATTAAATTTATTATTTCTTATGAGCTATGATATTACGTTAAATCATCACTTATCTAAAAATTTAAACTAATAAAAAAAATTAAGTTAAAATGAGTGTTAAAATATTAATTAAATAATTAAATTTATCATTTATTATCAAATTAAACTTTTAAAATAAGCAGTGATTTGACAGATTCACATGACCTGAGAAGGACACACTTACTTTCAGCTGCTCTATACGTTGAATAGCATCAGTAAGAAACTCCTGATGAAGTAGAGCTTCATGAACTGAGGTGATCGTCTCCACATCCGGATTGGAAGACCTTTTTTTTTTTTTCATTTTGAAGAGAAGAAATCATAAACTGACATATTTAATCAATTATAACAAATTTAACCCTAACATTCACAGATTTTTGTGAATTCTGCAGAGTATAGACTCTTAAAGATAAGGGAAAATGAAATTTTCACCTCATTTTTTCCTGTGTTTCCTCTTGCAGCTGATTAAGTTCATGGAGTTTTCCTCAAGAGTCTATGAAGCCAAACAGAGATTAAGATCACATGACAAGCAAATTCTTGTAAAGCTAGAACTATATATTATTATTTAAACAATACCTTCAGCCTGGAGCTTGTCACGCCATTACAAGCGAGTGAATTAATCATTTCCATGAAGAAAGAAAACAGAACAACATGAATTGTTGTCATCAGAAAGAAAGACATTGACAGATGGAAGTTGGGTGTTCGTGTGTGTACATGTGTCGACAAAAAGAGAAAGAGTCAAACTTCTATCTTTTCCATGATTTCCCTTCATACTTCAAATTCTTGAGGCTTCCAGATAGATTCTGCACATACAAATCACAGCACACCCAAGTAAATTTTCCCATGAGAGACAGAGACAGAGAGAGAACAGAGACAGAAAGAAAATTTACCTCGGCATTCTCAATTGGTCTGCACATTCAAAGAAAAGTTAGAGAAAAAAAGGACAAAATAATATCAGCTAAATCAAAAAACGAAATCAGAAATGATATGAAAACACACCCTCCTCGTAATTCATTAGGCCGGTCCAGAAAACGAAGAAAGATATCCTCGATCCTATAGAAATTTCAAAACCCAATAAAAAAGAAGAAGATGTATTTCAGAAAGCAAAACAGCAGATAATGAAAGAGAGATTATCAAATATTATCAACCTTCCATTGCTTGCAAAGCAAGTCAAACGACCAGTAGGAGAAAACATCAAAAGACCAACATCTGTACCACATAGGACTGACAATTCAGTGGCCTTCTTAACAATCCCATCTCTACGCTTAGAATATGTTACTTGACGTGAGCTGGGATTATCAATTTTCTTCATCAGGAGCTTCTTGCGAACCATTGTCAATCACAAGAAGGAAAAGGATCTGCTCTTGAGTACAGTACAGACGAAATAAACTGAGTTCATAGGATAAATAAGAAGGTGACAGTGCATTAAATTTTCAGGGCATGCAGAAGGGACTGCTGTTATGGTGATTTGCCAATTGTCGAAGATTCCTCAGCCATAATGACTGGGAGGATTTATTTTTAAAACAAAGTGGGAAGAGCCTTTTAAAACTCTTAAAAGAATAAAGGGGTTTTTGGAAAATTTAATTGTTTGTAAAAATTTTGGGCTTGGTTGGGGAAAAAGGATAAAGGTTCGGCCCCGGAAATGGAAAAATTTTTCCTGGAAAAAAAGGGAGGACCCAATTTAAAAACCCCCAAATTTTATTTGGCCTCTTACCGTTTCGTGGTGTACCCGGGGTTTCAAAAATTTGCGTTGGTTTTTTTTGGGGGTTTACCCTTTAGTACTGGATAATTTGAAGAAAGTCCAAAAGGTGAATTTAAAGGTCCGGGAATCGGGGTTTAAAGGGGGGCTTAAGGGGTTTTTTAAAATAGGCAATGCTAATTAAGAGTTGGTTACAAATTCAATGTGGGTAGAAAGGGAGGTAAAACTCCAACTGTTCCCCAGGGGGGGAATCAAACCCCAACCCCATTTACTTCTTTTGGGGAAAGGGGCCTATTCCGAAAAGTAAGAGGACTATTTTTTGGTAGATTAATCAGTTTGCCCGAAATAAAACCAAAATAAAAAGAAAAATAAGGAATTTAAAAATAACTAAAGAGAAAATTAGAAGGCTAAATTAAAAACAATAAAAATTTGTTTTAAAAAATAAGTTTAAAATTAAAGTGTTTTAATAAAAGGGGAATTGGAATCGGAAAAAAATTTTAGGGTTGTTGTAAAAGAAACCCTTGGTAAACCCTTTGTTGAAATTTGGACCCAAATTTTTTATTTTCCCCAAATTTAAAATTTCTTTGAAAAGGGTTATGGTCTTTTTAAAAACCTTTGAAAACTTGTTTTAAAACCTTTTGGAAAGGGCCTTAAAATTTTGGAAATTTCCCGTGGGGTTTTGGTTTAAAAATTTGTTTTGAATTTTGGGTTTTAGGTTGGAAGTTTTGCCAAATTTATTTAGAGGGGAATTTATTTCCAAAAAAGGGGAATGATAGGAAAAAAAGGTTGGGGGGAAAGAAACAAAGGGAGGCTTTGGAGAAAGGGGGTTTATTGGAAAATTTGTGTGAAAGGGGAAAGGGGTTGGAGAAAGTTTTGTTTGAAAATGTGAGGAGGGTTTGGGGAGGGTTTTTTAAACAAAGTTTGGGAAAAAAAAATTTTTGGGGTGAGAAAAGGGATCAAAAGGGGGGGAAAAGGAGGGAGGGGGAGGCCTTTAAAACCCCGGGAAAATTTTTAAAAATCCCGGAATAAATCTTTTGGGGGTTTGGATTTTTTTTAGTTTGGTTTTAATTTTTTGGTGAAGGGGAAAAAAAGGGGTTTAAAAAAATTTTAAAAGGGCTTTTGGAGCGTTTTAGAAATGGGGAAATTTTTAAAGGGGAAAATTTTAGGGTAAACCCGGGAAATATTTAAAATTTGAGAAGGGATGCCTTTAAAATTTTTTCCGGAAAAAATTCCTTTTTGGGAAATGGGTTTAGGTTTTTAAATTTTGGGTTTTGATTTAAAAGAAAAATTTTGGGTTTTTAAACCAATGGTTTGGTTTTGGTTTGAAAAATAAAACCAAAAAAAAAAATTTTTAAAAGGAATTTATTTATGGAAAAATTTAAAATGTAATTTTAGAAAGGAAATTTAATCTAAAAAGTAAAACTTTTAAAAAAGCCAAAATTTTCCTTTGAAAGGAAAAGGGGTTTGCCAGGTTGGGAAGCCTTGAAGGGGTTTGTTTTTCAAACCATTTTGGGGAAAGTTGTCCTTTTTTGGAAAACCCAATTGGGGGGGGTTTTGGGGTTTTTTAAAAGGGTTACCCAAACCCTCTTTTAAAAGGTTTTTTTGAGGGTTAAAAATTTAATTTTCAAAAAAAAGAAAAGGGGAAGGGGTCAACCCATCAAATTTTTAAAATACAAATTTGTAAGGGAAAAAAAAAGGGGGAAAAACCCAACTTCCAAATTTTAATAATTGGGTTTTTTTTCCCGATAAATTTTAAAGGGTGAAAAATTTTTCAAAACTTTTGAAAAAATTTTCTTTTTAAGGGGGAAAGAAACGGAAATTGAAAAATGGTTATTTTCCCTTGGGAAGGGGTAAACCCCGGGCAAAATTTTTTTGGGGGGGCCTTTTATTTAATTTTGGGGTAGGGGGGGAAAAAAATTTGGTCCTTGAAGGTGGGTTTGGAAAACTTTGGGAGGAAATTTCCCCCTTTGGGGGGCAACAAAAAGTTGGGTGTTATTTTAAATTTACTTGATTTAAGGATTTTAATTGGAATCTAAGGGAAAGTTTATTTTAAGGAAATGGAAAATTGGGTAAAGGGGAAGGGACCAAATTTGGGAGGCCGGGGAAATTCCAAATTAAAAAGGGTTTTTCCCTTTTTGTTATTTTTTGTCTTTAAAGGAATGGGTTTGGGGCATCTGGCCATTTCTCCCATCCGATTGGGGGATGGGTTGAAAAATTTTTTGGTTCAAAAATATGTTGATTGGGGGATGAATTTTTGGGGGGAAATTTGGGGTTTTTTTTAAACCCGTTGATTTAAACAGGGGCCCTTGGGTTTTATTTTTGTTTATTTTAAAGGAAAGAAATCGATTTTAAAAAGAAAAATTTTGGTTTTGGTTTTAAGAAAAATAAAAGGGTTTTGGTTTAAAAAATTTTTTTTGGGTTTTCCCTTAAAAATTTTTGTTAAGGGATTAAACAAAAAAAAAGATTGTTTGAATTTTTTTAAATTTTCTTAAATTCCGGTTGAAAAAAGGAATCTACAAATTTGTTTTGTTTAATTTAAATAAATAAAAAAATATTATTTTGGAATCAACTATTAATTTAAAGATTTGGAAAAATTATTTTAAAAAAAAAAAAAAAATTTTTTTTTTTTTTTTTTTTGGAAAATTAAATAAAAATTTGTCTTTTTGGGAATCCTAAATTTAAAAATTAAAAGGAAAATGAAATTAAAATGGAAAAAATTTTGGTGAATTTTTTTAAAAGGAAAATTTTTAAAAAAAAAAAAAAAAAAAAAAAAGAAAAAAAAAAAAAAGTATGGGTTTTTTCCCAAGGAAAAAGGTTTTCGGACCCTTTTGGGAGTCTTTTGGAAATTTTGGGGGGCCCAAAAAAAAAAAAAAACCAATTTTATTTTTTTAAATTTTTTTAAAAAAAAATTTTAAAAAATTTTTAAACCAAGGGTTTTAAAAAGGAAAAAAATTTCTTAAAAAAATTTAAATTTTTTGGATTTAAAAAAGGAAATTTTTTTTTTGGGCCAAACCCAAAATTTTTTTTAAAAAAAAGGAAAAATCACAAAACAAAATTTAATTTTCATTAAAAATTAAAATTTTAAAAAAAAAAAATTTTTAAAAAATAAATAAACAAATTAATTTTTAAAAAATATTTTAAACCTTAAAAATTTCCCAAAAAAGAAAAAAATATATAATTTTAAAAAAATTTTTCCGAAAAAAAAAAAACCCAAAATTTAATATTTAAAATAAAAATAAAAAAAATTTATATTTTCCCATAATAATTTTTTATTAAATTTTTTTTTAAATTTTCCCTTTTTTTCCCTTTTTTTCTTTTTTTTTCCCAAAAATTTAAAAAATTTTTTAAAAAATTTTTAATTTAAAAAAAAAAATTTTTTTAAAAAATTTAAAAATTAAAATTAAAATTAAATGGAAAAAAAAAATTTATTGATAAATTTAGGATTTTAAAATTTTAAAACGGGGAATTTTAAAAAAAAAAAAAAAAAAAAAGGATTAAAAAAAAAAAAAAAAAAAAAGAAATGGGGAAGGTTTTGCATGCAAAGAAAGAGTTAAAGAATTTAACAAATATATTAGTACATAGATCAAATGCTAGTGGAGAGGATTTGATTGAGACTTACTGGTAGCATTACATGGATTGGGACATAGTTTGCTAGCATCTTTTCATTGTCAGCGAGAGGTGTCTGAGCCTGCATCTTTGAGTAAGAGAGAAGTCTTAGAAAGTCTACAAGAGGACGGAAGTGAAGATGCTACAACTTACTAGAGTTTTCTAGCATTCTTTTATAGGAAAAAAGTATAGCATTATCTACGTGTACCTTATCTTTGTATGAAAAAGAGTGCGTATAATTACTGGCAGTCTTTTGGGGCCAGTATGTGAACTAAAAACCAAGTGGTTATCTATTTCATGGGATCTACTTTCTGGACCACTCTGAAAATTAAGGGCATGGATGCCCTGATCAATCACTTTTACAAAAGAGGGTGCTAGATGCCAGAGATTGGTGGCAGAATGGGTCATTTTGTCTCTTTGAGCTGTATTACTTTTCTTGCCATCATAGTTTTCAAAATGACAAGGATAACCCGGGATGTGACAAAAATTACTTTTGAATTTGCATGGCTAAATAAATTCACTTCACACGTTCGCTGAGTTGTCCTGACCACAGCTTATGATATTTAGATAGCAGCAATTGACGTCCAAGACTTAACTTACCTCTTGTTCTGCAATGGAAGCTTCAGACGCTAGAGCTTGGGGATTCCTCACCATACCAGCAGCACTGAATGCGAGAGCATGCCTGAGTCCTGGTCTCTTTGCTGGCACCGACCCTGCTCCTAGTGCACCACCTTTAACTCGATTAGCCGCCGAGGGCATTTCCCAGTGAAAATGCCTATGGTGAAGCCAAAATCTGTTTCCCATTTCTCCTTGTGTTGAATGTATAATGCTTGTCATGCTGACTATATATAGCTTTTTTCCTTTTCTTGCTATTGTTAGTGTTCAACTGCTATTATGCTGAAATATAATCGAGCTGAAGAGGAAATTGAAGAGTGAAAGAACTAGCCGAGTGGAATTTACAGAGGACCTTTCTTCTTGCAAGAGAACTCTCTGGTTTGTTGGTTCTTATGTTTAATGGTAAGAGCATTTCTTGTGGACTCTATGGACCCTGCGAAAATGGTGTATTCTTGTGGAGCTTCAATGGAGTCCTCGCGTTTGCATGCAACTGACCTTTTAAAGCACAATAGTAATTTTTTTTCTGGTCATGTTTCTTTTGCTTCTTTAATTTCTTATCTCAAATCATTGTCTTCTTTTTGTTCTTTTCCAGAAGTAACATGAAATGAAGGTAGTGCAGCAAAATCATTTATTGGGTTTAATAAAAAAAAAAAAATGCATTGAAAGAACTCCTATTTGAAAAACGAAGAAAATAATACCAAAAGAAAAAGAAAAAAGCTACTTCTAAATTAAATATAAAACTTGATCGATCTCAACCATTCATATTTGGTCAACAATTGAGTTTGCGTCTCACCAGTCAACAGAAGTCATCAACTATTTTTTTATTGAAATGGTGCAGGATCTGAGACAACTGTGACATGTATAGACCTTTTTTATTTTTATTTTTTTATTTTTTTTTTAATTTAAGAAAAATGCTACACATGCTTCTATTTCGACACTTTCAATTACTTACTCTCTAAAATTACTATTGAATTTAAAATCCAATAATAATTCATCCAAAATCTTTACCATTACATCCAATACTTTTAAATACACACTCACAAGGACACAAACTCTAACGTGGTAATAAAAATTATCATTACATTTTGGGAAACTGAACACACTCTGATGTGGACGTGGTAGTAATTCCCAATTATTATTATTATTATTATTTTAAATAAAATAAAGATATTATGAGAATTTTAACAAGATTTAATAGGAAATTTAATAGATTTGGACATTACAAAAAATTAAAAAATTTGATACCCTAAATTGAGAGTTTTTTAACTTGGGGGGCAGTTTCAAAACTCGTGAAAAGTTCAAGAAAATTTTATAAAGTTTTCCAAATAATTTTATGGGTTAAATGCCCTTTTGGTACTTGAGTTTTAACAACTTTACTTTGGTACTTAAGCCAAACCTTGGCCTTAGGGCCAAATCCCTGCTTTAGCTACTTAGCATAAAAATTTGAGTAATAATATGCACTACATGATGGATAGTAGCACATTAACCCAATAAATATAAAAAATGTAGTATATAACATTTCTCTCAAAGAATTTAGAGAGCAAAATTGTAATTGTGTTGGAAGAAATTCCCTCAACACTAGGGGAAATGTGGGAGGATATTAATTGTCTGCATCCTCTGTTTACAAATATCCGCTATCCGGATAGTGGTTTTATTGTATGAAGATGCAATTAGTACCCGGTATATATATAAAATAAATTCACCAAAACGACATTTTGGTGTTTTAATATCAAAATGACATCATTTTGAATTTGGTAGAGGGTTATTTATGTTTACTTGTTTTTATCTCCAGAAAAAAATTGTTGAAGTGTTTGTTTTGTTGCTAGTCTTTTGATTATTTACTAAAAAAAATTAAAATATTTTTTATATTTACTAGAATAAAGAATTACAACTTTAAAGTCGAAAATGCTCATTATCTTATATGCGGATAACAAATAACAACCACATTTACTAATTATAATAACTGTGCAAATACTGATAGTAATGTAAATGCCTAAAAGCAATAACCACATTATAGAAAATACAGATATAAATATTGTTAATAATGGTATCTGTATCCGCATTTACACCTATACTCAACACCGTTCGAAATAAGACTTTGTTCGGCATGAACCTCCTAAAGAAAATTATGTAAAAGAAAAATTGAAATGTATTTTCCTAAAATAAAAGGGTGTATATTACTGTAAATAAGGAGAATATGAAGGGTCGTTCGTAAGGAGTGACCCCAGCAGCAGGCAGCAGCAGTCAGACCTGCCATTCCAGCTCCATCCCGAGGAGTGACGTGGCAGACATGTTTGTCTCCGCTCGACTCTCAATGTATTCCCCTTAACGGCTCCTTTTAATCCCCTCATTTATCTCTTCGTTAATTGCATTTTTACAGCTTGAAATCTTCCTTGACTCCCTCATTTCTCTTATATACCAACTATGCCCCTGCCTTTTGTTTTCCTAATTACACTCTTGACCCCATCCTCATTCCATCATTACAAAACATGTTAAAATTAAAGAGGATTATTTTCTTATTCTTTTAGAGCATTTTTAATGGTTATCCGATCATTTTTATTAAGTTTAAAAGGATTCAACAAGTTTTTATTTTTCTATTGAAATATACTCTACAATAACTTTTTTTTATAGTTTCCTATAACATTAAAATATTATTTATTTTATTTTTGTTTTATTTTTATATTTATTTATTTTACATAAAAAAGTGTGAGAAGAGAGAAAATGTCATTTTATGATTATAATAAACTATATGGATTGCTACAGTTAAACCCAATACATTGAGTTCAACAGTAGCAAATTAGCAATCCTAATGTATAGGGAAAATACAAAAAAACTGCTTAAAGTGAGTTTTTGTAATTTTTTTTAGATTTTTTTTGTGTAGGGAAGGAAAGCAGCTTTAAGATAGCTGCTGAGAATGCTCCAAACATTCATCATATACTTGAAAAGCCAAGTGTAAAATTGTATTAAACAAAAAAATTAAATTAATAAGATCAAATCCTTCACAAATTGTACATGGAGTTTTGTTAGATGGCGATGCGTTATAAATGTTATATGCCTTTTAGATAATACAAATATTTGTTCTTTATCTATCATTTTGGTGACACAAAATTATCTTTTCTATTCAGAAAAATGTTGAAGTACTACGGGCAGCTAAGCTTTGATAATGCTCTCTTGATGACGCTTCTTACTTTTTAGTAGAGAAAAGTTTGAAGTGTTTTATGAGTATTTTTTGTTTAAATTATTTTTTGGAAAATTCTAAACAGATAAATATCACAATTTTATACAAAATTAACTGATATTTATCAAAACAAACATTCACCAAAATATGAACAATCACACACAAAGATTTTGGTGACGAAGAGAAAACCTTTTAGAAAATGTTCTAAAAGTAAAACCTCTCAGACAGATTAAACCTGAAATCACTATGAAAAGATTATCCAGAGATTACAGACACTAGGAACACTTACAACCCTTTGCAAGACCTTGACTCTGTAAGATCGACAAGCCTACAACTCATCTCCTTGCTCACAATCTTTTTCAACGTGATTCTTCTTTACCGGACCCTTCCGATAGACTTCTCAATCGTAGATTTATCAAAGGAATAACTAAAATTCTAAGAAATTCAATTTAACGCTCACCACATATGATCTCTCTTAGCACAGCCTTCAACGAACTCTCTGGGGGTGAAAATTCGTACTTTTCTCTTCTATAATGATGTATATATACCCCCAACAAAACCCTAGACCTAACCCACTTAAAATCACGTTTTTGGGCCTAAAACTTACGGGGTGTCCAGACAGGTTAATGGGCTGTCCGGACATGGCTTTGCGGAGCAAAATTTTAGTTTCTGGAAATGAGGTCCGGACCCGGGGAATTGCGGTCCGGACCCGGCCTGTCCAGTCTTAATCAACAGCTTCGATCGATGGGCGTTTGTGGTCCGATTGAGCTGAAATTTTGCAGGGACATTCATAACACATGAATCTACATTATGAATGGTGGAGATTGGATTCTGAGCATTCTATATCAGTGTTTGAGCCTGTAAACAGTAGCATTTACATTTTAGAACTGAATTAAGCCAACACAAGAACTAACATTTCCTATTGCTTTTGCTTGTCATTTAACATGTATGAGGTTTTTAAAAATTAATGTTTAGGTTTTTCAAAAATCAATGTTTATATTCTTAGATTGGTAGAATGTCAATAAATGACTGGTAAGAATATTTTAAAAAAATGTGACAGCTAACACTTGACACTTATTAAACTAGATTGAAAAAAATTTCTTTCAAATTAATTTGGAAAAAATTTATATACTTATTAAACGGCCCGATCTTCTACTACATTTCTCTTATAAAATTAGAAGAGAGTATCACATAAACTATCACCCAACTTTTATTAAAAGGTGCAAAGCCCTAACAGTACTCTTCTTTTGAATATCCTAGAGAGCAAACAACATGCCACTATGATGACTTCTCTAGTAGTCCCCACAACGTGGGTTTAAACCAACCAATTCAGGACTGAATTAAGAAAAAAGATCAAACAAATTTAGGGCAATTAAGAAGAAGGGCAAGGGTTTTTTATATAGTTCAAGGCTGCAATGAAAGGTCGTTGAAGAAAGGAATAGCTAAAATAAAGAAAGAAAACCAGGCAAAAACCAGACCCATGTTTGGCTTTCTTATTGGTCTCTTTAATTGGCTTTCACGTGTCCACATTTAACTCTTTCCCAAATCCTTAAAACCAACCAACCATAACATTACCAACCAACCCCCCAATGCACTGACTCTACTCTACACTCCCACTCTCACTCTCTTTCTCTCTCTCTCTCTCTCCTTCGTCTTCTACATCCCCACAACGCCATGAAAAAAAGACGAAAGAGAATCCAACCTGTATCAATACCCATCTCAGCTTAGCTAAAAAGCATCAACAGAAAAAGACCCATCTCAGATTCAGAGTTTTCCAAGCTCAAATCTTTGGGAACTAACAAAAAGAACGAAGAAATGTGTTATGTGGGTAAAGCTACAAAGATCTTCATCTTCATTGTCACGGTTTTGGTCGTTCTTGGCCTTGTTATGGGATTCGGGCTTCTCCGCCACACCCTCCAGAAGACCCACAAATGCTCCGGCGATTCTTGTCATTCTTCTTCATCTTCTCCTCCGGTGGCCTTCCCCAACCCAGGCTTTTCCCCACCAAACCCAAATCCAAGCCCTGATCCTATCATCTCCAACCAGCCCAGTCCACCCAACCCTAATCCAAGCCCAAGCCCACCTCCACCTCCACCTCCACCTAACCCAAGCCCACCTCCACCTGACTCTAACCCACCTCCGCCGCCCCCTCCGCCGGCGGCAACAACGGCTCCGCCAACTAATCAGCCGAGTCCGGTGACGACGACACCTGGCCCTTTGCATGGTTAGCCGCATTTTTCATTTTGCAAGGGTTGTAGAAATTTCTTATGGCATTGTTTTGGATTAGATAATTTTGTTTAATTTCTATTCTTTTTACAGTTAAATAATCGGTAATTCTTAGTTGATTATGTATAGGACGATGTGGGTTGACTGATTCGTAGGTGGGTGTTGCTGCTTCTGGTTTTTTGCAACGGTGGATCTGGTTTTTCTGGGTTTGGAGAATTTTTTTTTTTTTGGTACAATCTTTGGGTATTAGTGAATTTACAGAGTTATCCCTGCAATTTGATTCTATGTACAATGAGACCTTGTCCCACTTGTCACATTATGTTGACTAGGTTGTCACTTTTTAGTTGGATTATTTGGCTGTTGCTTTATGCCAGTAATTAGTGCTAATCCACTATGTTTAGGTTGAACTGGCAAATTTTGGCAGCTTCAAAAATGGCTGAAGCAAGCAGCAATTAAAATGCTTCTCAATTATCCAAGGCTTTGTCATGGATAATTGATTAACTACCAAGAATTGTTGACCTTTTTATTGTTAGGCACTTAAGTTATCATTGCTTGCTGCATTTTATTTTCTTAATTGCCTTAGGTCCAGTCTGAAATAAAAGAGCCCAATGAATCAGAATTATATGTTGTGATCAAAATCTGAAAATTTTAATGCATAGGCTAACTCACTGCTTTTTAATGGATAAAGTTTTCATTTAATTTGGGTTTGATGAAATTTTTTACAATAAAGTCTATTAAACTAGCACCTATAAAATTAACATCATGTCCTTAAAAGATTGTGTGATTCTTACTTGCAATTTTAATAGCAAATTGCATGTGATGTGCTTTCAACAAAGATATCAATTTAGAGAAATGCTAGATACCATAATTATATCTAATTTTCATCCAACAATGTTAATATAGTAGTTCCAACCAGGGCCGGAACTACATGGCCCCTTGGGGAGCTAAGGCCCCCCCAACGGGCCATGTTTTCCTCAAAAATTTTGAAAAATGCCTCTAAAATTTTTTAAAATTAGAATTTTGTCTCCCAAATTTTTTTTATTTTGCCTCCCCAAACTCCAAATCCTAATTTTGCCCGGGTTCCAATCAACCTTTGGAACAATTATTGTTTTTTAAAAAAATCAATGGTTGGTTGGAGGTGTCACGTTACCCTTACCGGATGAAAATTGAATAGAATTATAGTATCTAACATTTCTCAAATTGTAGGACTTTCATCGAATTGGAATTTGAAAGAAAACTTGGTGATGTGGCCCTCCTCATCATGAGTAATTGAGACATTTGGGAAGAATGAGTTTAAAAGTTGAAGTTATCATGACTATCTTTAGATTCCTCGTTTGAGAATACATTGACAAAACAATTATCTCATATAATAGTTTCTATAAAAGTTTAATACCCAGGCTTTTCCCCACCTAACCCCATATCCATGCCCTGACCCCAACATCTCCAACCAGCCCAGTCCACCTAGCCCAAACCCAAGCCCAAGCTCACCTCCTCGGCCTGCGGCGCCAATTAATTAGCTGAGTCTGGTGATGGCGTGCATGGTTTGCAATGGTTTTAGATATTTGGACAAGGATCCTCTTCATTAAGGGGATCCATTTAGTTACTTTTAGGGGGGATAATTTTATCATTTTATATTTTTTTAAACAAAAATGCCCCTTAAAAGTAACTAAATAGATCCCCTCCATTTCATTTGAAATAGATGAAATGGACCTTCTCCTTTCTGTCATGGCATTGTTTTGCATTACATAATTTTGTTTAATTTTTATTCTTTTTTCGGTTATCCCTGCAATTTTCTACAATTTTTTTTTGACCTTTTTATTGTTAGGGACTTCAGTAATCATTGCTTGCTGCATTTTATTTTCTTACTTGCCTTAATTATGGTCCAGTTTGGAATAAAAGAGCCCAATGAAACAATTACTGTTAATTTTTTTTTTTTTTTTTTAAAAAAATTAATGATTAGTTGAAACCAGAGACAAATCTATGGGGGACTAGGAATGGCCTGGTTCCCCCCCAAATTACAAGAAAAAAAAAATTAAAGGCAAAAAAAAAATAAATAAATAAAGATATTTTTTTGTCAATTAGTCCCTTCCCAAAATTTTGTTTGCCCTTAGTCCCTCCTAAATTAAAAGCTGGATCCGTCCCTGGTTGAAATTGCCACGTTAATTTTGTTGGATGAAAGTTAGATAATATTATAGTATCTAGAATTTTTATCAATTTAATAAACTAAATTGTAGTAATTTCATTGAATTCAATTTGAATGAAAGCTTTGTGATGTGACCCGCCTTATTGAGTACTTGAGACACTTGAAGATTCCTCATCTAAGACTACTGCGGAAAGGTGGAACCAAAAAAAAAAAAATCTCATACAATAGTTTTCTAATTACAAGTTTGTGATTGGTTTGTTGTGCATAATTTGATCTTAGCTTAAAAACACATGATGCAACAACTATAAGGGTGGTAGTTTAATGGCCCAAAAAAATTCTCAAGTGGTTAGATAAATAGTAGAGTGTGGGTTCTACTCTCCGTAATGGAGAATCCTTATGTCTGATTAGTATAAACCATTTTGGTTTCCACTAATGCCTTGGTGGAGCAGGCAGTTAAGTTATGACTGACCCGGCTAAAATAGCCACAATTAATCTTCTCCTCCAACTTTTTTTATTAAAAAAGAAAAAAAAAAAAAGGAGGAAGTGTATTTGGAGGTTTTCCCACTAATATTATTTCTTGCATCCCAAGACTCCATTATGTGTAAAGCCTTATATTAGGAATTATGAATATAGTTAGTGGCGTAACTTAAGAGGGGATTTAGTATGAAACTGTTTAGAAATTTTAGGTTGGTTGGTAGATGGACTAAGCATTATGTCCACGCCCCAACGGTAAGGTTGGACCATAATAGAAATATAATCCCATCAAATACTTTTTTTTTTTTTTTTTTAATTGAATAGGGGGAAAAAGGCTACAAGGAAGGATCTTTACTACTCTTGATCCAAATGAAAAAAAGAATGGAAGATCCTGTGAGAATACTTCAAAAACAAGATTGGAAGCAGTCCATTTAGCTAAAGCATGTGCACGGTAATTAGCACATCTAGACACTTTCAAAGCAAACCAACTTTGAAAGGAAGATAAAATCAACCTAATATCAAAAACAATTGAAGCAAAGTTCTAGGACTCAAAAAGAGAAGGATTGTTAATAGCCAAGGTAATCAGAAGAGCGTCCCCCTCAAGTTGGAATCTATCACAACCTGAAAATAAGGCCATCCTAGTTGCAAGAAGGGCTGCTGTAGCTTCACCTTGTAAGACATCCAAATTAGAAAGCTTCTGAAAAGCTGCAAAGACAATATTACGGAGGAGTCACTCATGGTTGATACTTGAATATAACATTGAAGTTGGTTGGTTAAAAGTCCCAGAGAGATTCCATGTAGCAAAAAAGAAAATACTTGATATACTATTTCTGGATCATATCTTCAAGTATTTGGAATTTAAGATTGTGGGTATAGTTGGACAAATGTTAAGAGAAATGCCTTTTCATCTAAGCGAACAATTAGTTATGATGTAAATGAAACACTTTGATGAATCTTATTTACTCATTTTTCTTTTTTTTTTTTAAAAAAATTATTTATTTTTTATTTAAGAAGAAAATAATTAGGTGAATGGATATATCTATTCTATGGTAAAAACTAAAAAGGACGAGGCCACTAAGCCTAGGTGGTTCGGCGAATGGCTTACACACACCGACCTTCAACCACGTTCATTCTGCCTTCTCATGCCCTGCACTTCTATCAATGCTGTTAACTTTTTGCATTTATTTTTGTTTTTATGTTGTTTTCTTGTAATTTTAGGGCTTTTGATGCCCTTAATTACCACTATCTATGGTGCTCTCTCGATTTGATTACTGATCTTTTAGGTGTTCTCTGGACTCCTTGTTGGTGTCTCTGTAACAACCCAGGAAAAAACGTTAACTACATTTGCTCTATTACCCTAAAATGACTAATTAATTTGGAGTTTTCCTATAATTTTTATAAAGCTCAATTTGACCTAGTAATTAGGTAATGTGGGACTTAGAACTCATGACTATCTTTATAAACAACATATTCTATGTGCGCTACTCCTCATCTTCCTAATATGGGACCAGAGTGTTACAAATTTCCTCTCTTAAACTTCTGACGTCCTCGTTAGGCTCACATCATGCAGTGCTCTAGTATCACATGACTTGACATTACTAGGTGAAACTCGACTTTATAAGGAATTATATGGAAACTCTAAATTAACTAATCCTTTTGAGATGATAGTGCAGACATGATTAACGTTTTTTCCTAGGTCGTTATAAATGGTATCAAAGCTGAAGCCCAACTTGAGATTGGGGGAATGTGCACACACCCATGAGGGTCGCTAGCGAGGACGCTGGGTCTCAAGAGGGGGTGGTTGTGGCGTCCCACATTGCCTATATGTAAGAAAGAGGATATGCTTATATAGAACATGCTCTCTCTAAATGGTATAAGCCATTTTGGATAAACCCAATAACAAAGTCGTGCGGGCTGAGACCCAAAGTGGACAATATCATACCACTTGGAACATGGAGTTACATATGATATTAGAGCCACCTAGTAATGCTAGGCCATGTGGTATTGGAGCACTGCATGACGTAGCCTTGACGAGGACATCGAGAATTTAAGAGGGGAAGTTTGCAACACTCCCATCCCAGATTGGAAAGATGAGAAGTAGCCACATAGAGTGGGTGATTTATAAAGATAGTCATGAGTGTTAAGTTTCATATTGTCTAATTACTAGGTGAAACTGAGCTTTATAATGAATTATAGGGAAGCTTCAAATTGACTAGTCTTTTTGGGATAATAACGCATATATGCAGGGACGGAGCCAGGAAATTTTATGGGAGGGGGCCAACCAATTTTTTTTTTTTTTTTTTTTTTTTTGGTTCTTTAGAATTTTTTTATTAAAAAAAATTATTTTTGTTGTTTTTTTATGAACTAAAGACTACCGTAAGGGCCAAAAAAAGTGAGCATTTGAAAGTAAGGGCCAAAAAATGGACATTTGAAAGTAAGGACCAAAAATAAAAAAACTTAATGGGTATGACCTAAAAAAATTAAGAATAGGACCAAAAATTTTTATTGGATATGGCCAAAAAATCTAAAAATAGGGCCAATTATTTTTTGGAAGAGGCCAAATAACTAAACTTAAAACATTACTTTACCCTCCTTCTTCTTCTTCTTCTTCTTCTTTTTTTTTTTTTTTTTTTTTTAATTTTTAATTTATTTATTTTTTCCTTATTTGGGGGGGACCATGGCCTACCCCGGCCCCCCCCTCCCTCCGTCTCTGCATATATGGCTAGTCTCATTCGGTTAGCTTTGATTCGACCTTCATTAGTGTCTTCTCTATTGTTGTGATTCTCTTTCGGGTGTACCTCTTGATGGTGCCATCCCTAGTGCGCATTGTCTAACAACCTTAGTTAGTAGGCTAGTCTCTTGGTGTTTGTGCTAAAGAATCTATATGGCCGCGTCATTCATTTGATGGATTTCTTTTAATTTTTGTTTCATTGATATGGTTGTTTTGAGGCTTTTTGTTGGGTTGCCTAGCTCTTTGTTATTCTTTGTTGTAGTTTCTTCGTCGATGTACATGAAAAAAAAATAATAATAATGTCATATAACTGATGACTTAAGCTTGCTGCCCTTATGAATTATGGTTTTCTTGATATAACCCCGTCGGAAGAACGTAGAGAGAAGGCTAGAAAACTACCACAACAAAAAAAGGATGCGTGAAAGCCGATTGACCAAGTTAAGTGATGTGCAGGGAAAAACTTCACTATGACGTCTACTTTTTTATCACTTTTACAATTATATTCTTAAACTTCAAAATGTGTCAATTTAGGGTCATAATCTTTCAAAATTTTACAATACCATCTCATTAAAATTCAGCATTAAATCAAACGGTTTATCAGGGAAATGGACAGAATATGATCCCTCATTTAAACTGAAAAATATATAGTTAGTTATATTGCAAGGATATTTTTGTCTTTTCACTTTTTGAGAGGACAATATTTAAAGTTATGATTGCGAACCTAATGAAAAATGAGGAATTATAAGTGAAGTTTTCAGTTTGAGTTACTTAATTTATTTCTTTTCTTTCTGCTCAACAATTTTGGAAAGGGATGGTGGCGATGGCGCCACAAGCATTAGATTCCTGACACCACCGGAGGTAGAAGGATCATAAGAGGCATTGGATGCCAAGGAAATAAAAGGTATTGGATGCCACAGGGATTATAGTAAGAACCAGGAGGAGAGGTATTGGATGCCAGACACCAACAGGAAAAAAATGCAAGTGAAAGCAAAGATTTTAGTATCTTGTTTGCTTAAAAAGTTAAGATTTAATAACTTAAATATGAGACAAACGCAATTCTGATGAAGAAGCTATATATATGCTGTGATCCCATACTTCTTGATACTTTAACCTTCCTTTTTACTTTTTCTTTTTGTGCTTAACCTCTACTTGAAGAACTCTTGAAGGTTCTAAAATATGAGAGAAAATGCACATGGCCACACCTATATATCTTCCTCAATTCTAAGCTCAACACCTCTCGGCTCTCGTTGAATCAAAAGCGGCATTTTAGCATCACTCCATTAACCAACAAGAGATGGCTGAAGGAGTTCTCTTCAAAACTGCTGAGGGTATGATTAAGAGTTTGGGCTCTCCTGCTCTCCAAGAGCTTGGACTGCTCTGGGGTTTCAAAGATGAGCTTCAAAAGCTGGGGAAGACCGTTTCCACTATAAAAAATGTACTTTTGGATGCGGAGGAGAAGCAGGCCCGCAGCCATGAAGTGAGAGATTGGCTTGAAAAGCTAAAGGATGCCATGTAAGACGCCGACGACTTGCTAGATGACTACTCCACTCAACTTTTACGGCAACAAGTGATGACACGGGATAAGAAGATGGCAAAACAGGTAACAACCCAATTCCAAAAATGTGCACCATAACATCTGTTCATATATATATAGCATACAATTATTTATATATCTACAACCATATTCACGTATAATCATTTTGACATAAAAATATTTATATGTCCTGAGAAAAATAATAATTTTCATAAGCATAAGGTCTTAGCATAATAAGTGTGTTATAACATATATAACTTAAGAAACCATATATCAATGGTGGTGGTTCAATGGTCCAAGAAAATTCGATCAAATGGTCAGGACATGTACTAAGACTTGGATTCGAATCTATGCAATAGAGAATCTTCACATATGCCTAATTAGTATTAGTTGCCTTAAATTTTTATTGATGCCCTGGTGGTGCTGGACTATATATGCTATAGCTCAGTTGGACTGCCTTGAATTCTCATCTAGGTAGGATAGTCACAATTAGTTTCTCTGCCCTACCTTCTTTTAATTAAAAAAAGAATGCAATAATTTCCCCAAAAGGCTATGCAATAATAACCATGAATACCCTTCTTTTCGACTAAATTAATGAACAATCTCCCCATCTCCTCTGGTATCTTCCCTGGAAAAAATGGTATCTTCTTACCAAAGTTTTAGATTTCTTGGAGCCCTGAGGCCCAAAACAATCAGACCCTTCCATAATTGTTTTCTTTTTCTCTTTTTCTTCGACATTACAAATCAAATTCGTTACCAGAAGCAGAAAACAATTATCATAACAAATGAGTCAACAATATTTGCTGATTGAATGAATCAAAGCAAAAAACTTTTGATGGAAATGTGGAATCACAGAGTGACATAGAAGAAGAAGAAAGCTAAACACATTCATAAGAGCATTAATCACATAAATTGAAATGCATTTAGAAGTGGCAAAGAGTACAAGTTACCATGGCAACAACTATTAAAACCTAAACAATAAGGTTCAGCAAAGTTAGAGTATTTTTAATTATTTTATTTTTAATTAAGTATATATACATGTGTTGAGTTTTTAGGGGAAAAATCGTATTTAACCCTTAATGCTATCAATTATTATAATATTTGTTTCAAGAATGGAATGGAATGTTGGAGATTTTAAGAGAAACAAACGATATTAATGTCTTTCTCAATTACTTATTTACCATATTTTGGGGCTTTAATTAAATAATATTGACGGTAATTAATGCCTTAAATATTTTTTTATGAAAAAAATCTTCATTAATATTTATGAATTAGGGGCCTTAGGTGGTCGCCCAATCCGCCTAAGGCTCAAAGCTGGCCCTCACTAAGCACGTAAATCCTGACTAGAAGTTGTTCCTAACTTACTTAATTAACTCTTCTGACCTTCCTTCTATTATTAACGATGTTTTCTTTCTAGAAATAAGTTAAAGTGCCTGTTAACACTAGAATTACTTTCTTTATATATATATATATTTTTGGAACCTTGGTCCGAATATCAAGCTTTATTCTTCCTTAAAATGCATCATATTCTAGTCTAACTCATTCTATTAATATTTTCATAACTTTTGAATAAATAAATCAAAGTAGGGTTAATCTTGGAATTCCCTAATTTCTTCCAAAAATCAAAAAATTGTCTTTATGTGGGCTTAGCGCAGAAATGACTCATTTGAACCTCCTCCTGACTAGGCTAACCAAATAAGGCCCACAGCTCACTAAATGGACCTAAACTATAGCACTACACTTGGTCACTTGGCCCATTAGCCCAAAACACATACAAGGTATTTCACTTAATGAAATTTGGATCAAATACCCACCTAAACATGCCATGAACCGAAAGTTTCCAGATTTAACTCAAAGCCCTTCTTGATGCCATATATGAGAAATTACTTATTTTCTTGATATAGTTTTAACACCACTTTAAGGGTTAATGTTTAGAAGTGTTTTACCACTCACAGGAGTCATTTAAAAGAGATTTTTGGCTTTAAAAGTTTATGATTTAGCCTAAAAATCTATGTTCATGACTCATTTTAAAAGACACTATTCACACCAATAATCACTATGGGCATCATTATAAATGAACATCATTATAAACGTGACTTTTAAACTTGTACAATAGACTTAAATAAGTTTTTGGTTAAAAACTATCATCTTACAAAATTATGAATGAAACATTAAATTATGTCCATCATTAGGGATAAGACTATGCCATGGATTAGACCATTAGGTTAAGAAATTAATTATCAATTATAATCTATTTTAGGGGCTTTGATCCAATTTATATTAAGTTCACTAGGGCCAATGATATTGGTTCACATATCTAAGCCCAAGACATTGGGCCAAAGCTCATACTAACTTAAGTCAAATATGGGGGTGTTACAGCAACCATGTTTTCATATATCATTTTGACATATATAGATGCTTTTATATTCTCTTCTTTTGTTTGTTTTCTTTATCCTTACCGCTGCTATAAATGGAGTCCTACCTAAAACAGTCTCATTTGTAAGAGCACTAACCATATGTTGCTACCAAAAAATAAAATAAAAACATATGCTAAAATGTACATTTAATTAAGTTGCGACATCTTTCCAGGAGCAAATGGAGTATGAAAAAGTCACATAAATTGCCTGCCCCCATTATAATGTTAAACCAACTATTGAACGGTGGGGGAATTCTAAAACTGGCACAATAAACGAATTCGAATGGGTAGTTGTAAATGAAACAACCAAAAAAAAAAAAAAAACCTAACCTAAACTTACAACAATTACAAACATGACGTTCATATTATCCTTAATTATACACATAGTCCAAAAAATGTTTTAACTTTTCGAATTGGACCATACTAAATATTTGAGGGTATTATAGGTACGGATCTTCTTTTCCAAATTGAACCAGCTTGTATATGGCATTAAAATGGGTCATAGGATCAAGGCAGTTAGGGCGAGACTCGATGAAATTGCAGATGATAAGATCAAATTTGGCTTCACTGAGTGCCTTATAGTGACACATGAGTTTGAGCATAGGAAAAGAGAAGACACACACTCTTTTGTTCGTGAGGAACAAGTCATTGGGAGAGATGGTGAAAAGAAGGCAGTTAGTGAGTTGTTATTGGATTCTAATGTAGAAGAGAACCTTTCTGTCATTCCCATAGTTGGGATTGGTGGAATAGGTAAGACCACACTTGCACAGTATGTGTTCAATGATGATAAAGTCAAAAGACATTTTGAGCTAAGACTCTGGGTGTGCGTTTCTCATCCTTTTGATGTGAAAACTATTGTTGCAAAGCTCATAGAATCTGCAACTAAAAAGAGACCTGAAAGCCTCGAGATGGATTTGTTACAAAGTCAGCTTCGAGCAGAAATTGATGGCAAGCTATACTTACTTGTTTTAGATGATGTATGGAGCGAGAATCGCAGTACATGGTTGAACTTGGAAACACTGTTATCGGGTGGCCTGAAGGGAAGCAAAGTTTTGATTACTACACGTAGCAAAAGAGTTGCAGAGATTACAGGCACAATGTCACCGTATTTTTTGGGAGGTCTATCTGAAAGCAATTCTTGGAATTTATTTAAGAGAATGGCATTTAAAGACGGGGAAGAGCCAAAGAATCCCAAGCTAGTAGAAATTGGAAGGGATATCGTACAAAAGTGTGCACAAGTTCCTCTTGCTTTAAGGTGCATTGGGAGTCTATTATACTTCAAAAATTCAGAAACTGATTGGTTGTACTTTAAAAACCTTGAACTTTACAAAATAACTGAACAAGAAAATGACATTTTCCCAATACTTAAGTTGAGTTATGATCATTTACCGTCACACTTAAAGCAATGTTTTGCATTTTGTTCGTTGTTTCCAAAAGGTTATGGAATTGAAATGGAGGTGTTGATTCATCTATGGGCGGCTCAAGGCTTTCTTCATTCATCATATGGAAACAGACGTCTTGAAGATATTGGTCGCGAGTATTTTATGGATTTGCTTTGGAGGTCATTTTTCCAAGATGTACAAAGAGATATAGTTGGTGAAATAGATACGTGCAAAATGCATGACCTTATTCACGATCTTGCACAGTCAGTAGCAGGTGAGGAGTGCACAATTTTATATCAAGATGGAGAAAAAATAGTTGAAAGAACTCGTCATGTGGCATTTCATTCTTCAGATTCATTACCGAATATTCCTGCTCTTTTGCCCAAGGCTTACAAAATGAGAACACTTCTTCTACAAATTCCAATACTTCTAGGACTTGATGATGAGCTTAATGTGAACATTGCGGTACTTAAGTGGAATAAGCCAGTCTCTAATACACTTATTTCAAGTTTTAAATGCTTGCGTGCTTTGAATTTGAGTCGGTCGAGTATTCAAAAAGTGCCGAATTCCATTAGCAAGTTAGAGCATTTAAGATTTCTAGATCTATCTAGGAATGAAGATATCAAACTACTCCCCGCTTCTATGACTAAATTGCAGAATTTGCAAACACTAAGACTTGACTTTTGTCGTGGGCTTAAAGAATTGCCAAAAGACACTAGAAACTTAATTAGCCTTAGGCATCTTGGGCTAAATGGGTGTAATAGCTTGACTCATATGCCTCATGGACTGGGAAAATTGATTGCTCTCCAAACATTGCCGCTATACATTTTAGGGAAGAAAAAAAGTTGTCTCTCCAAGCCAAAGGGTGGGCTAGGGGATCTGGATGGTTTAGATGAGTTGAGAGGATTATTAAGGATCAAGGGTTTAGAGCACTCGAGATCTTCTCCATCAGAAGCAGAGGCTGCAAACTTGGAGAGGAAGCGACAGCTTCAAAGTCTGATATTAGAGTGGAACCCAGAATCTGGTGATGGAAGTAATAAGGCAATTGCAAATGATGAACAACTGTTGCAAAACCTTCAGCCACACCTAAATTTGAAATCATTAACTATATCTGGGTATGCAGGTGTGGCGTTATCTAGTTGGGTGTCCTTGCCCTCAAATTTGACTTTTATTCAAATATCGAATTGTAAATGGCTTCAACATATCCCACCATTCCACCGTTTCCCTTTTCTAAAGCGTCTTCTTCTTACTAACTTAAGTGAGCTGGAGTACATAAGCAATGATGGTAGTGACATGTCCTCTTCTCCCCTCAAAATTCTCACGCTTTATGATTTGCCAAAGATGAGGGGATGGCGAAAGACGAGGGAAACAGTAACAGTAGAGCATCATCTTCCATTATTCCCTTCATTTCCTTCCCTTTCTCTTTTATATATCAAGAATTGCCCTATGATGTCCCTAGCACCAGGGAGCAAAACAACACCCTCCTCTTCCTCTCCCTTTTCCGATCTCTCCAAATTGAAGTATCTTTATCTTGTGGAATTAGAGGAAGTTGAATATCTGCCACTAGAGTGGCTGCAAAACCTCACTTCTCTTGAGACCCTGAAGATTTGGAATTGTTCTAAAATGCAAATATCCTTGTCTCCACTCTTTCAGCATCTCACCTCACTTGAAAATCTGTCTATTCTTGGCTGCAAAGAACTTATTAGCAATGATAATGAAGATGGCGCACATGGCCTTGGACCTACAAGATTTGGTCATCTATCTATTGTAGGCGTTCTAAATTTGGTTTCTCTCCCAAGAAAGCTTAAAGATGTTACCACTCTGCAAGGGCTTCAAATTATGTATTGCCCTAGTTTGGTGTCTTTACCAGAGTGGATAGGCGATCTCACTTCACTTCAGGAGCTTGAAGTCGTAAATTGTCCGAATTTAACATCACTACCCGAAGGTATGCGCCGCCTCACCTCGCTACGTCGTTTAAGGATTGCAGAGTGTCATCGCTTGGAGGTAAGATGTGTACAAGGAACGGGAGAGGATTGGCCAAAGATTGCTCACGTCCCAAACTTTCATAATGGCGGCGATGGTCATCTTAAAGAATGGATAGCAAGCCAAACTCGCCAATATGTTGAGGTTTTTAAGTCACCAATTAGACAATAATTTTTTTCTTATTGTTTGTTGTTCCTCTTTATTTTACGCTGTCAGGCATTTGATATATATCTTATTTGATTTCACATGCAGGAAGAATTAAAGGTTTTACGTAAAGACGCTTCTTGAGACCTTGCAGACAATCAAATTTGTGCAAAGCTCTAACATTTACAGCATTTTGTTCCTATCTTTCACTTCAATGGCATTTCCAGTATTGTTTTCTTCTTTTAATTTTTCAACATTTTTTTTGTTTCCATTTGAAATTTAAATTCTACAAATGGTAGCATCATGTATTAGGTAAAAGACTTATAATTAATAGATGAGGGAAGTCAATCCCATCCCAAATTTGCATTACTATGTTAGGATGTAGATTTTGTTGAACGAACAGATAAAATTTACATTTTTATTATTTTCATTGGAAATTTTTGGGTTATTGTTGAATTTATTATTTGGTTTTTTTGATTGAAAGCAGCAATTCATGAAATGGGTTGTGGGAATCATATGGATATGTCTACAATCTATTTGGATAAGACAAACTCGTTTCTTCAAATATACTTGATTTGACTGGTTATACCCACTTATTTCTAAGAAAACAAAGACAAACAAGAGACTTCGTATAATTGAGTTTCTCTCTTTTATTTGATGGTGGAATTGTATTAGTGATACGTATGCCAATGTTAAGATTTCAAATGCTATTTCTTCTTCCTTATTTCACATGCAAAAACAGTTGAAGCAATTAAAGCATTTATGATTTATGATTTTGGATAATTTCTGATTTATCAGATTTCATTGCAGAAACAATTGAAGCAGCACTGACATACATGGATTTAAGATTTGGATCCAATTCGAAAATTCTTCAATCTGCAGCTATGCATTAAGTTGAGAAGTCGGGAATTTGAGATGAAAAAAATAAGCAAAAGGGAGCTTTAAAATGAAGCTTTCTTTTTGGAAGTGGTGCCCCCTCAACAGTCGTTTGGGTATTTTTCCGGATTTCTATATGAATTTTAAAATGTGTTTGATAGCTTTGTTTGGATTAGAAGCACGATCTTGATATTGTTAAGTATGACTTGAATTAAAAGTCATGGTGGGACCCAGTGGTTTGTCTCCTTCTTCAAGTAGGAGAGGTTCTTGGTTCAACCGGTTTGCTCCTTTACATGTGGGTTTTGGAGTCCTTCTCCTATGTGTAATTGGACTCCTTGTTTGACTTATAGTAGAAGTCCTAGACTAACATGTAAAAGGAGAATTAAGCTTCTATATAAGGAACAAAGCACAAGGTGAATTTATGTGTGCAAAAAACGTGAAGCACCAAAGGGAGGAGAAAAAAGAGAGAATATGAGAGGAGGTACAAGGGCAGCAAAGGTGTTTTCTTCTTGGTGGTTTTTGGAGGAGCCAAAAACAAGTGATTAGAAGAAAAAGGGTGCTGCAGAGTGAGAGAAGAAAATAGAGATCAGCCGTCATCCGTTCCAGGAAAAGAAAAGTTTGTACATCTGTCTTTTGTATTCTATTTTGGAAATAATCTTTCTTGTGTGAAAGTGAGATTTGGGTGTATTGGGGCTTTGGGATCCGAGTGATTTTCTTTCTACTATTTTTGTATTCCATCTTTTGATAGAGAATTTTCTCCGGGTCGTCTCCGCCAGTGGATGTAGGCTTGTTAAGCCGAACCACTTAAATCTTTATGTCGTGTGTGATTGCCTAATCTTTGTTATTCTGCATTCTTTTTATTTTTCGCATCTCACGGGTCTTGGGAAATAGGATTAATGTCCTAACAGATATTTAAATCTAGACATGCACAACTAGGGTTTGAATATTATGAGTTATTATCCATTTGGTTAGTGAGAAAAGTTAGGACCAGGAAAAGAAAATATTATATAACAAAAAGTACTTGAAATTTTTATCATTTGGAACCTACAACTACAGTGAATGCTCACTTGAAATGATGAGTTAAATTTTTGCAAGTGAACATATATAATTGGTAATTGGAAAACTTATTGTGCTGTTCTTTCTCACCCATCAAAAAAATGGCAAGCGGCAACAAGTGAGATTGATACATCAAAGCTTGAATGCATGTGAATTGTTACGTCATCACTACAAGAAAAATGTTATTTAGTGACTATATTATCAACAATGGCACAAAAGTCGTCTCATATATTCACTTATTAGCAACGACAAATTGTTGTCATTGTTGAGGTCACACAAGGATTTAATATCAGCGACCACATAAAAAATTGTCGATGCTGATATGTCGTCCCTAATATTAAGGCAATAAGCTTTTTCGCACATAGGAAGTGGTGAAAAAGTACTAGTGACAAATTACAAAATTTGAAATATTCTCATCGACAAGTGTTGACGACAAGGTTCTTACTGGGTTTGGTGTCGAAATTCTATTATTGCCTAATATTTGGTGTAGAAAAATTCTGAATTATTCTTATACTCTGAATGCATGATACCTTATTTCCCTTGATGAGATAATATGTAATGGAAATCCATTTATATTTTTATGCCTTCCTCTGTTATTTGATGAACAAGAAAAAGGGGAACGACTTTGTGATTTTGAATGGAGTATGTGATAGTTACATAATTTTGATAAAAACTGACTTAAAATGCAGGTCTGTCAGCTTGAGCAGCAACAGTTTGATCATGTTTTCCCATCTTCTTCAGAGGATGTTGTTGACAAAGTGGCTCACTTTGTTTCTCCCTCTCTCCATTAGTCTTCTTTCCTCTAGAAGCCTTGATAAAATAAGCTTATTTTTGTCAAAGCTTGTGGGCTATTTTGATAGCTCAAAATCGGTGCAGCCAAGAAGAGTAACAAATGCAGCCTCATGGTGGTTGTCATCAATTCTTGAAGAAGAAAAAATGCTGCAAGCCCATTTAATATGGGTAGGAGGAAGTTGTGCTCATACGGCTATAAAAGGCCAAGGCCTTTCATTTGTTTTCTACACCAAAAACAAGCAAGAGCTTCTTACAAAGAGAAGAGAAAAGAAAGTGAGGAAAGTGAGAGAGAGCTTTCAAGAGAGCAAGAAAAATAGAGTAGTATTTTTTCTGAGAGTGGCAAAACACAGAGTGTGTATTTTTCAGGAGTGTGAGAGATACACTGTGTGAGTGAGATCAGCTGATCCACATTTTGTTGTTCATTCTATTGATATAGTGAAATCTGGTGTGCTCTGTGGATGTAGGCAGTATTGGCCAAACCACGTATAATTCTTCTCTTGTTTTTTTGTGTGTGTATGTTTGTGCGTGTTTATAGTACTAATCAAAATACACGTGTATGTTCTGTCTAGGAAAGATTGGATTTTAAGTGAGACCGATGTGACTCCTCCAATTTTACTTGGGAATGTATCGAGCTGTATCTTTGGTAAAATACTATTTAACGTACTTGTGTGTTGTTGTTTTTTCTTGACAGGTTGAATCCCAAGATCCTGAAGAGGAATTAGTGGCGTCTAATTTCCTAACAGATGTTTCATGTTTGGCTCCATTGATTAGTCCTCTGTTTATTGATCAAATGTTCTCCTCTTTTTCCATGTGGTGCTATGGGTGAGGCTTATTCAATCGAGGGTATAAATGGTAATACATTGAGAATGAATCAGAGTTTTCAAGGCTATGATCTAGTTAGCTCAACCAACTTCAATTTCATGTGCTTTTTTGTAACTTTACAAAGTGGAACTGAAGTTTGTGACTTTGTTCTGCGGCTTGATGTGATATTGCAACTCAGATACAAGTGAAGGAAGATGGATCTAAGAGGAGGTTTGCTACTTATGATTAAGTTGTCCTTTAGCTTATAATTTGTTCTTCATTTTTATGTTTCTCTTGTGGACCAAAGAGGAGGTCATATTTTGAATGAAGTTTGATAATTGTTTGCAAAGAATAGGTGCATTGATATATCATCTTATTATGCATTTTTCTCTCCAATTTACAGCTTACTTTATATAGAGACAGCTGATAGACCTGGATTACTGGTAGAAATCATCAATATTATTGCTGATTTCAACATTGATGTAGAATCAGCAGAGAGTGACGTAAAAGTATACTCTCTCCCTCTCTCACTCTCTCTATGTGTTTAAAAATCCTCTGTTTAAATGCCAGTGATCGGTATTAGATAAAAGACTTATGATAGACCAGGGAGGGAAGTCAAACCCATCCCAAATTTTTATAGAAACTCAATAAAAGTTTTGCATAACTTTTAGTATTCTCATAATCAAATGCATATTTAGAGAGATTCTTTTTATTATTATTGTTACTGGAGTCATTGTTGATGAATTGATTTTACCGTTTTACTGTTTTCATTGGAAAATTTTGAGTTATTGTTGACTTTTTATTTGGTTTTTTGATGGTCAGCAGAGACTTGCGTAAAAAATCATCAATTGATGAAGTAGATGTGAGAATCATTGGGGGATTTCTACAATATTCTGGGATATGTCAGCCTCACTTGTACTCAAAACAATGGAAGCTATACAGAGCACTTTCATGATGAGGAAGATCGGGTGAGTAAATGGTGCAAGCATGACAATGAGCTGAGCCTGTGAAAGGGGACATTCAATTAACCATATTATTTTGAATTTTTAAATACTATTCTGCCTACAATTTGTTGAGCAACTTTTATCAGCATTTAGAACTTAAAAGACATGATCAAAAATCCTAGCTGTCCTTAAATTCCACTTAACAAGTATTTTGCATTTGTAGGTTTCTACCACTTGCTTGAAAGCATTTTAATCCCAAAAGGCAGTGAGAATGCTTGCTTGTCTTCAAGTGAAACCGGTTGTTGTGCTGACTGGAATTGAAGATCATCTTAGCCAACCACTCTGTTTATGTGTCTCTTGTTAGTACAATGCTCATATTGATCAATATGATATTGTGACGCAAAGATATACTTTTTTTTTTTTTTTTTTTTTTTTTTTACTTACTATGAGTCCATTTTGTAGTAGGTGACCTGGACAATAGGCAAGTTTACCCCATGTGATCAATACGATATTGGGTCTCTCCTTTGCCTGTTGCCTAGAACTAGCTAAGCTATTGATTCTTGTTACTGACTTGTTTATTGCCTGTACATTCATACATCTCTAACTTACAGGGTTGTTAAACTTCGATGCTTTTATATGCACTTGCATGGATAGTTACACTTTTATTTTTTGTAATAGAGTTAGGTGCACATTTTGTGTTCAATCGATGTATGATTGGTTAGATATAGTACTCAATGTGTGTCCACAGGAGTTTTAAGGTCCATAATAACTGATGGAAACAGAGTGCTATATATGGCTGCCATTCTTCTCGTCTTTTCTCTCTAATTTCTATAATCTAAATTTAGTGATTATTTTTACTGTAGTTTTACTAGGAAAAGTGAATTCCTACCTTCTCCTTTTATAAATTTTCTCCCTCAACCTTGGTTCTGTTAAAGTTGACACATGGATGAAAATAATTTCCTCACATACCCATCTGATTGGGCTTTCATTAGCTTAAATAAAATTGAATCCTACAGCTGTTACAAAGAGGTAATAGCAAATTAAATGTACAGTTACAAAGAGATAATGATTGTTACAAAGAGATATTGAATCCTATAACAACTGTTACAAAGAGATAACATTAAATTCAATTAACTACTCACATAGCGTCAAAAGCAAATATCTTGGAGCAATAAACAAAGAGTAACGTCAATACTCCCCCTCAAGTTGGATCGTGTATGGAAATAACACCCAACTTGCAAATTAAACCATGAAATGCATCTTTACCCAATGGCTTTGTGAATACATCTGCAAGTTGATGAGATGCAGGTATGTATCTTGGAGCAATAAGTTTGGACTGTAGCTTTTCCCGAACGAAATGACAATCTATTTCTATATGCTTGGTGCGTTCGTGAAAAACTGGATTGTTGGCGATGTGCAAGGCAGCTTGGTTGTCACAAAACATTGTGATTGGAGAAGAATGAGAAATATCCATATCATTCAAAAAATATTTTAACCATTGAAGTTCACATGTTAAAGTGGCCATGGCTCGATATTCAGCGTCAGCAGAAGACCGAGAAACTGTAGATTGTTTCTTAGTTTTCCAAGAAATAAGATTGGAACCAATAAAAATGCAAAAGCCCGTAGTAGATCGTCGAGTAATAGGACACCCTGCCCAATCTGAATCACAATAACCTTGCAAATGAATAGTACTCGATGATGATAAAAAAATTCCCTTACCAATAGAACCCTTCAAATATCGAACCACACGGTGCGCAGCATCCATATGAGCCGTTCGAGGAGAATGCATAAACTGACTAAGAATATTGACTGAATAATTAATATCAGGTCTTGTGACAGTAAGGTATATAAGACGTCCCACCAATCGACGATAAGAAGTGGGGTCAGGAAGTAAAGTACCATCATCTGGTGATAAATGCAAGTGTTGCTCCATAGGAAAATCAGAGTCACGTCCTCCAATCAAACCAGTATCCTTGAGAATGTCTAAGATGTATTTCTTTTGAGAAAGAAATATGCCCTTTTTCGAACGGGCAACCTCTATGCCAAGAAAATATTTAAGCTTGCCTAAATCTTTGACAAAGAATTTCTTCTCGAGAAAGTGCTTGAGCTGGTTGATAGCCAAATCATCGTTTCTTGTAATGATGATGTCGTCTACATAGACCAAGACAAAAGTAGAAGAATTGCCATTATGATTAAAAAATAATGAATAATCAGTCTTAGACTGAGAAAAACCAGCTTGCATGGTGGTAGATGAAAATTTTGCAAACCACTGACGTGATGCTTGCTTCAACCCATAGAAATATATTAAAAAATATGAAGAGAAAAAACAAGGAAGAAAGATACAGAAAAGGTGGTTCGGCCTATATCCTACATCCACACGTCAAAGCCTTTTCTTAGCTACATCTTTCTTTTACTTGATTGAAATTGTACAATAAAATGGCCTATTTATAGTTGAATGAGGCCAAGAATACAATAAGTACAGAATCAATATATAACTTATGAGAATTAGAAGAGTTACATAATCAATATGTAACCTATGAGAATTAGGAGAGTTACATAATCAATATGTAACTTATGAGAATCATGAGAGAATTACATAATAAATATGTAACATATGAGAATTAGGAGAGTTACAAAATAAATATGTAACATATGAGAATTAGGAGAGTAAATAATACATTAATTTAATTCAAAACAACTATTTTACCTTCAAATATCTCAATACGCCCCCACAAACCCAACGGTAGATTTGTTCAGTTTACAAATTCGTGTCTCCCCCTTTCGGCAAAAACCAGGTGGAAGTACCATATATACCTCTTCGTTAAGATCGTCTTGTAAAAAGGCATTATTAATGTCAAGTTGATGTAGAGACCATTGCTTGATGGATGCAATAGAAAGCAAGGTTCGAACGGTTACCAATTTTGCAACAGGTGCGAAAGTCTCATGGTAATCTAATCCTTCAATTTGAGTAAAACCTTTGGCTACCAAACAGGCCTTATAACGCTTAATTGTCCCATCTGATCGGTATTTAATGTTGTACACCCATTTACATCCTATGGGTTTCTTGTTGGGTGGAAGAGAAGTAAGGCTCCAAGTATCATTTTTTTCAAGAGCTTCAATTTCTTTTTTCATAGCTTCCCGCCATAATGGTGATTTCACTGCTTGAGAAAAGGTTCTAGGCTCATCTGTTGAACAAATAGTAGAAAGAAACCCTCTATGTGCAAGTGAAAAATTAGAAAGAGAAATATATTGATGGAGCAGGTAAGGTGTACCTTTCAACTTAGAGTCAGATGGAGAAGGTAGCTGGTCATGAGTAGCAATGGAGCATTGATAATCAGCCAAGTAAGAAGGTGGACGCCGAATGCGACTAGGCCGATTAATTTGCGGACTAGTAGGAGGAGTGATAGGATTTTGCTCCACACTAGGTGGTTCTAAATCCAACTGTTCAATAGGAGAAGTGATTGCATCATTTTTGGCAATAGGAAAATCAAAACTGGGATCATCACTCAAAGGTAAAGGAGTAACATCTGAAGATGAGGTTGTAAATTTAGATAAATCACGAAATGGAAAAATTCCTTCATGAAATATGACATCTCGAGAAGTAAAAATGGTTTTAGTGGCTATATCAAAAATTTTGTAACCTTTTTGAGCATAAGGATAGCCAATAAAAATGCCAAGTTTACCTCGTTGGTCAAATTTATGTTTAATGCTATGATTGTGAGCAAAACATAAACTCCCAAAAACACGCAAATGAGAATAATTTGGTTTTGAGTGGAATAGAATTTCATGTGGAAAAGAGAAGATGGCATTTTATTGATCAAATATGTGGCAGTGAGAACGCACTCACCCCAAAATTGTAAGGGTAAGTGCGCTTGAAAACGAAGAGCTCGAGCAACCTCAAGAAGGTGTCGATGCTTACGTTCAACGACACCATTTTGTTGCGGAGTCCCGACACAACTTCGTTGATGGATTATGCCATGTTCTGAAAAATATTTTTGCATATCATTGGAAAGAAATTCAGAACCATTGTCCGATCTAACTTGTTGTATGGGTACATTCGACCCATCAGGAAGTTGAACAAAAGATGGAGTTGGACAGGCTTTATAAGAGGAAAACAAAGATAATGAGTAGCACATGTGGTTAGTAGCCCCTGTATCAATAATCCACATCGAAGCAGAGTGTGCAATAAGTGCTATACCTGCTAGAGAAACACTAGAATTGATGCTACCTGAAGAGAGCATAGCAAGTAATTTGTTGTATTGCTCTTGGGTGATGGGTGGTGGTGACACCATGACACAATCTTCAGCTTTAGTGGTTTTAGCAGGAGCCTCGGTCTTCTTTGGAGGATACCCAACAAGCTTGAAGCAGCGATCTTTAGTGTGACCGTCACGGCCACAATGATCACAATGGTAGCGTGGCTTACGGTTGAGTTGGCCACCACGATTTGTGGGCTTGGTGGTAAAAGCTGCAGCATCTAGAGTTAAGGATAATGAAGAATGTATCTCTTGTTGTTTTTCTTCTTGACGAACGAGTGAATAAATTTTGGTTGTGCTAGGAAAAGGTTCCATGAGAAGTATTTGGCTACGAAGTGCAGCATATCGTTCATGAAGGCCTTGTAAAAATTCCATCGCCCTATCCTGTTGCAATTTTTCTGCAATAGTTCTCCCATGTCCACATGTGCATGGTTGAATACTTACAAGAGAATTGAGCTCATTCCATAGTGACTTGAGCTTTGTAAAATATGCAGAAACAGACATATTGTTCTCTTGTTTGAGAAAAGAAATTGACTGCTTCAACTGATAAATTTGTGGTGCATTGGATTGAGAAAATCGCTCCGAAAGATCCGACCAAATCTCCCTCGCAGTCTCAGCATATAAAATACTGCTACGAATCTCACTTGAAACAGAATTGAGAATCCATGAACAGACAAGATCATTACATCTCTCCCATTGAGGAAGATCAGTAGGTGAATCTGGCTTAATCAAGGTGCCATCTACAAAACCCAATTTGTTTTTGGCACGCAAAGCCATAGTGATAGCACGAATCCATGTGCCATAATTATCGCCAGATAGAAGAGGTGTAACAAGCACCATGGTTGGACTATCCGAGTGATGAACATAATGAGGATCATTGATTGATCCCTGTGAATCACTGCTCTCAGAGGAAGAAACTACTTTAGGTTGTGCTTCAGTCATTGTAAAATGAGTACAAAAAAATACGAATAGTTGAGGAAAAAAAATGTCTAAAAAAAAATTGTTGCCTAATGCTCTGATACCATGTTAAAGTTGACACATGGATGAAAATAATTTCCTCACATACCCATCTGATTGGGCTTTCATTAGCTTAAATAAAATTGAATCCTACAAGCTGTTACAAAGAGGTAATAGCAAATTAAATGTACAGTTACAAAGAGATAATGACTGTTACAAAGAGATATTGAATCCTATAACAACTGTTACAAAGAGATAACATTAAATTCAATTAACTACTCACATAACGTCAAAAGCAAATATCTTGGAGCAATAAACAAAGAGTAACGTCAATAGGTTCTTTGGCAGAACAAAGATGTAACTGATGCACTTCAGAAGGTTGCTGCAAATCAGAAATTTCCTCCCATGCCATTCACAGCTAGGTGTGTTGTGCCTTCACCGCATTTTTGAAAACATTGTCTTTTGGTGAATGTGTTCTTCATGAGAAGCCGGCTGGTAGGAAACTTGTATCTGGGTTAAAAGCAGAACCCTAGTCAGATTCACACACACGCACACAGTTGATGTTAGTTTTGCTAATTTTGCAACAATGGGTTGTTGGTTTTGCAGGAGATTATGTATAGAAAATGAATTTATATCAAAAGAAATTGATGAACAAATGGAATGGTTTTTTAGGATATTTTCGAAATTAAAAAGAAATAAAATTAGAAATGATTATTATAAAATATATGAATGAAATTAATGAGAATGTTAAATATAATTATACGCACTCCTTTTTATTCATTCCCATCTAAGAATTATCAATAAAAAGAAGCAAATTAAAAAAATTTGGGTGTTGTTTCTACCCCCACAATTATTTCACCTACTCATGAATTATGTTCACCGATTTCAGAAATTAATTTAGAGAAAATTGATGAGAATGAGCATTTAGAGAAAATTTAAGAGAGTAAGCAATTAGCTAGAGGGAATTAAGTAATTAGGAGACAGGGAAACTAGTTAGCAATTGGAAAAAATTGAAGATCACATTATATTTGAGAAGCATTTGAGATTAGCCACACACAAAGAAGACGTTGTTAGCAGTTTAATGAGAAATGATACGGTTTTTTGGGTATTCTTTTGATGTTCTCCTAATCCTACGTGGATATAGTTTTTTAAAAAAACATGGGAAAAAAATTAACTCCATCATTCCCTCATATATATATTTTCTTAAAAAAATAATATTAACGTAAGATTAAAAGAACCGACGGAACCGTAGTATTTCTCGCACATGAATTATAACTAAATATTTTGTATGAAATTTTGACAAATTTTCAACAAGGAAATTTTGAATATTGAAGTTTTAATTTTGATTATGGAAGCTTTAATTATTTGAGAAAATTGAGTTGACTTTCATATATCAATCTAAATTGTTATATTTGAGATGGTATAAAGATACTTCCTTTCTAAAAAGAGAAATGATAATAGGCACCAATATATAGGTTTTAATTATTTAACTTTTACTTAAAAAACTTAAAAGTTTAAAGAATAAAAATAGGAGACAAATGCACATGCCACACCTATCAATAATTAAAGCAAACACGTCTTCCTTCACGCTTCAACGCTCCTACACCTTTGATTGAGATGTGCTACCAACGAGTTCTCTTCAATATTCTCCCAAATTATCAAGCTACCTCTTAAATTATTAAAATTTATTTTCTCAACAATAAAAATATCTTTAGTAAAATAAAAACAAAAATTTTTAGAAAAAATTAAAACTAAAGATTATATTAAAAAAAAACAAGGTGGCTCAATTTAAAAATATAAAAGAAAATAACAATTAAAAAATAATTTTTTAAAATAATTTTTTTTTTTTTTTTTTTGCATTTATAAGAATGTTTTTGTCTAGTTGAAAAATTTGTAGGTTAAGTTTTATACTTTTGCTAGTCTTGAGAAGACATTGATAATTTTTTAGTAGTTTGAAAAAGACATTGTCGAAAGTTTAAAAGAAATATTAGATGACCTAAATTGATATATTTTAGATGGTCACTACAAGAAATTGGATCTTTAGAGCATCTCTAGCAGTATTAGGTATTTTATCTAGTGAAAAAAATACAATTATTTACTTTAGCTATTGTTTTTTCACTACACACTCTAATTGATTCTCTATTTGCTTTAAAATATTATTTCTCATTCTTTTTTTATTATATTATTGCCAACACTTAATTAAAGGGAAAAACAAACACATATATAGAAATCATTTATAAAAACAAAAATAAATACATATGAGGAACATTCATCTCACATGCAGGTACTAATTCTTAAAATTAATAACATAAATAAATTTTTTCATCCAATTGCAATTGATTTGTTTCTATCGTGTGTTCTATGCAATAATTTTTTTTTTTTTTGCATTAATTTTTTTTTTCATCCAACTGCAATTGATTTGTTTTCATCCGTGTGTTTCCATGAAATAAATTTTTTCTGCATTCAATTTTTTCATCCAACTGTGTGAAGAAATTTTGTGAGCGAGAGAGATAAATTTTGTGTTTGAAAGAGAGACGTAACAGATGTGAAGAGGTGTTCAGAAGAAATAAAAGATGTTGGGTAAAAAAATATGAAATAAAGAAATAATAAACAAAAGAAAAATAAACAATATTTTATTCATCTAGTGTGCTACAGTGAATAGCTCCAAATTGCTATTCACTGTAGTAATGGAGCAATTCTAGCTAATGGCAAGCTACTCTGTTGAAGCTAAAAAAAAAAAAAAGAAACAATAATAACTAAATATAGCTAAAATTGGTCTTTTAGCTAAGCTATTGGAGATGCTCTTAGGGGCGACCTCATTTGGACACTAAAAGTCCCAAAGTGGACGATGTTGATCAACAACGTCGATTGTTGGATGCTAAAGGGTTAAACGCTGATGGTCCGACGCTGATGATCAACTGTTGATCATTAGTGTCGACTCCACTATGTCGACGCTAAAAGTCTTGTATTTTGTCCGCTCTATCAAGCTAGGACAGAAGCTGGAGTGGACGCTAGTTCTCTACTATCAGTGTCCACTCAAAGTGGATGCTAATAGTTGCACTATTAGCGTCCAATTTAAAGTGGACGCTGATGGTGCTAATAGTTGCACTATTAGCGTCCAAATTAAAGTAGACGCTGCTATGCAGATGGTGCACCATCAGCGTCCAAACTAAAGTGAATGCTAATGGTGAAGTGGAAGCTGATAGTCTTAAAAAACTAAAAAATAAAGCAACTAGCAGCACCCTAACAAAAGTGGACGCTGATGGTTTTAGTAGATGCTAATGGTTCCAAAAACTAAAAAAAATAAAGCAACCATTAGCGTCCAAACAAAAGTGGATGCTGATGGTTGCACTATTAAGTGGACGCTAATGGTCCCAAAAACTAAAAAAATAAAGCAACCATCAGCGTCCAAACGAAGGTGAACTCTGATGGTTGACAAATGTCTCCAGGTGCTAGAAAGGAGAGGAGAGGAGGCGGCATCCCCGAACCTATCAGTTTCAGGTGGAGGCCCAATACTTGATTATCTTCAAAGAGGTGAATATTTGCCAAGATGGAGATTGTTGGAACAAGTAGCTCATATTCTACTACTCACTCATTGGATGTAATTAGTTTATGTGGGCTTGGGGATAAATAAGTTGTGGGGGGTATTTTGGAGTTTTCCAAAATACTTACAATTAGGGTTTTTTTATAAATATGTTATGTTGTAACCCTAAATTATTAAATAGTAAAATATAGCCGCACTCTCTCCTGTGGACGTAGACACATTGCCGAGCCACGTAAATCTATATCTTGACTCTCTCTTGATCTCTCATTTTGATTCCATATTATTCATTATTGTTGTGCACAATAACAACACTTTCCTTCTTGCAACGATTGGTATATGCACAGTTATATTTTACTAGTGGGTGTTTGGACTGTATTGCTTTCTCTTGTATTGTGTTTTCAATGAAGATTTTAACTTCAGAAAATAAAGATGCAGGGTTATCATGCATACCATAGTAAGAGAAGGAGGATTCTATCCTGAAGCCTGGAAGGCCGGCCAAAACTGACAAGGCTGCCATTTTGAGTGATGCTATTTGAGTGGTGACCCAGTTACAAAGTGAAGCCCAGAAGCTAAATGAATCAAATGAGGATTTGAAAATGAAGATTAAAGAATTGAAGGTGGGATTTTTTCAGGGTAACAACTTTCTTTTATATGTTTGGAGGATGTATTTCATTTAGAAACTGCTGCTTCATTTGCATTTCCCTTTTCTTGTGCAGGCTGAGAAGAATAAGCTCTGTGATGAGAAGCAGAGGCTCAAGGTGGACAAAGAGAAGTTTGATTTGAAGTATAGATGCTTCTTCAGACCTTTCTGACAATCAAATATGTGCAAAGCTCTAACATTTCCAGTATTGTTTCCAATCTTTAACTTCATTGGGATTTCCAGTATTGTTTTCTTTTTTAATTTTTTCTTGCGTTTCTGTTTGAAATATAAATTCTGCGACGTAAAAAACTTATAATAAATCAGGGAAGTCAATCCCATCCCAAATTTTTACAAAACTACAATATAAATTTTGCACTACTCTGTTACGATTTTCTCAATATCAAATGTAGATCATATTGCACAATTTGGGGACGCTCTTTTCATTTTTATTGATGTTGGAGCCTAACTGCAAGTAGTTCCATCAATGAATGAAATTTAAACTTTTATTATTTTCATTGGAAATTTTTGAGTTATTGTTGAATTTATTATTTGGTTTATTGATTGAAAGCAGCAATTCATGAAATTGGTTATGGGAATCGGGTTGAGATTTCTACATTCTATTTGGATATGACAATCTCACTTCTTCCAAGTGACTAATTTTGAATGGTTATACCCACTTATTTCTAAGAAGGAAGAGACAAACAAGAGACTTGGTATAACTTTCTCTCTTTTTTCTGATAGTGGAATTTATTTCAGAATATGCTGCATCTTTGACTTCTTCAGGCATAGAATATAGAATTACCTATACTAGTGTTAAAATGCCAATGATATTTTGGGGAATTTCTGATTTTCACTCTAAGGGTTTTGATATTTTGGAGAATATCTGATTTTCAATCATATGCTGAAACAGTTAAAGCACTGACATACATGGATTTAAGATTTGAAACACTCTGCAATAAGTTGACAAGTCGGGAAATAGATCTTATATTGTCCTGTGTTCCTCTTCATCTTGCTTTTTAAGATGAATATGCAAGTTTAATAGTTCAAGTCTACCACAACTGGATTCTTTGAGGGCACTAAATGCAATGTGTGTTTATTGGATTTTGTTGAGTTTAAACACGTGGGTGGAAAAGAATTTAAGTTTCATATTAAAAAGATTAGACAAGTATGAATGGTTAATGTAACACAATTAAACCCAATGACAATAATTTGTTTTTTTTTTTTTAAAAAAAAAAATTACAACCTGAAAGGAATTCCAATTGCATAATGGTGTGCTCATCTGCACAGCAGGCTTTCCATTGAAAGATTTTTCTTGCATGCAGACTAATTAGGCGTCTTATTCAATTATTTTACCATATTCCTTTCTCATAAAACTATTATATCTGAACAAGTCCATTTGGCATCTCAAAACTGTTTTGTTGACCAAATGTTCTCCTCATTTTCCTTGTTGTGCCATGGCTGAGGCTTATTCAGTAGAAAGTATAATTAGTAATACAATGGGAATCAGAGTTTTCATGGCTATGAGCTAGTTAGCTCAACCAACTTCAATTTCATGTGTTTTGTGTAACTTTACAAGGTCGAACTGAAGTTTGTGATTTTGTTCTGCAGCTTGATATTGATATTGCAACTCATATACATGTCAAGGAAGATGGACCAAAGAGGAGGTTTGCTACTTGTGATTAAGTTGCCTTTTAGTATTATAATTTGTTTTTTTTGTTTTTTTTTAATGTTTCTCTTGTGGTTCTACCTTTGCACGAACCAACCTATTGGGAGGTCATACTCTCAATGAAGTTTGACACTTGTTTGCAAAGAATGGGTGCATTCATCTATCATCTTATTTTTTGTTTTTCTCGGCAATTTACAGCTTACTTTATATAGAGACGGCAGATAGACTTGGATTACTGGTAGAAATCATCAAAATTATTGCTGATATCAACATTGATGTAGAATCAGCAGAGATTGATGTAGAGGTATGCTCTCTTTCTCTCTCTCTCTCTCTGTGTAAATTGTACTAAATCATTCTTGAGCTATAAAGTCCTCTATATAAATGCTAGTGACTTGATCCCTTCTAGTTACCTTGAAAACGACTGGTTATCCATAATGTTTAGTAGAAAAGTAGAATTGGACCAAGCTTGTTTGTCAAGTAAAACTTCTCCCATGCAATGTATTTTTGAATTTAAAAAGCGAGCATATATTTCCCATTGCTGTTCTGTGACTTGGTAATCTAGGAAGCTCATAAGAGCTTATAGTTGTGCATTTTCAGTATTAGGTAGTTTCCTTGTGCATATCTTTTTCATTTCTAATATGCTGCTCAACTTCTTAAATGAATTCTTAACAAGTACTTGGATGATAGATATGGCTAATGTCATAATCCCAACAAACCTCATGATTGCAATGCATGTGCAGCCCATATTTGATAAAGTCTGTAACGTACTCGATCAACCATCAATGTAGCTGGCTTACAATTACTAGTGTTGAGCTCACAAGTGTTCGGCTTCTATTGCATGTCATGAATTGCATGCTCATCGTCACTTGTAAATGACTCTACTTTCTTTAAATCCTGCAAATTACACTAAGCCATGCTGTTAATGTATTGTGGAGGTTGTGCAAATCTCACTGGGGAGGGGTCCCAACTGAGTAGAGTCAAAATTATCATTAGGATTTGTGAAGTAGACTAGGTTCTTCGGATTTATATCATAGCTTCCCTTTGTTACCTTGTCCAAAGTTTTCTGCTGAAATGAAATTTTGCATTTTGTATTCCATATATTTTCCAATCTCTTTTGCTAGGTTAATATGTTATATGATTTTGCTCTATGCTCTGTCCTAGTCAATTGTGCTATGTCATTCAACCCTTCTTTGTTTATTCTTTCTTTTCCTTCTTTTACTTTTGGGGGTGTTACACTATTCGTGGGAATAATTTATTTTCATAGGACTACTAATCTTATACACACAGGATTAGCTAAACTATTAAAAAAATGAGTGGCTTAGCTAATCTTAATGAATAGAATACATTTTTCAAAAGGGTCAACTTAAATACATTTTTGCTCCTTATGGTTTAACAACTTTATTTTTTGTCCATATGGTTTAATTTTTATCACAGGAGGTACATGTGGTTTACATAAAAATGGAAATGGCACCTCTTTCTAAATTCCGTCCAAAATTTTATGGAAAGCCACTTCAGCACCATTAAGAAAATGACATGTGTTCATATACCTAGTTAAAAATAAAATAATAATAATAATTTTTTTAAAATTAAAAACATTAAAAAATTATATTTAATTAATTTAAAAAAAAAAAAAAATGGGGGTGGTCAACCACCCCAATATTTAAGGGTTTTTTCTTTTAATATGAGTTTTAAAAAAAAAAAAATATGGGGCTTTTCGTAATTTTGATTTAATTCCAATTTTTGAATGTGTTACCAAACTAAGGAATAGAAATATTTATTCTATTCAATATTCTTCTATTCCTAGTAGTAGCTATTCATTTTCCACTCGACTAACATTTTGCAAATCAAACAAGGCTTAAGAGTTTGGAATTTATACCTTGTGTAGGGGCCTATTTATACATTGAAGAATTGAGGTAGATTTGAATTGGATCTTCTTTTTTGAATTGACTTGTGAGTCTTGAGAGATAGAATTGGATCTATGCTCCTACTTCAATTTAGATCTTGAGTAGGACTCTTTACCCAAATTCTCTCAGAGCCTATCATTGGCCTTGGGACCCAATATCTGATGGGCTTATAGTGCAAAATTATTCCCAACATAGCCAATATGGAACAAAGTTTTTTTCCTACACTAAACTCAACTTATTCAGGAAGGGCATTATCCCAGATGCTCTGTGCCCTCTCTGTGGTTTAATGGAGGAATCTGTGGAACATATTTTATGGACCTATGAGTCAGCTAGGGATGTGTGGGCGGCATGTAATTCGAGGACTCAAAAATGTGCTAGAATGGAGGTTGACTTTGCTTCTTTGTTCTTGATTTTGGTTGGAAAACTGGATGACGAGGAGATGCAAAAGTGGGGGATTGTGGCGAGACTTATATGGCTTAGACGAAATAAATTTGTTTTCGGAGGGGAATGCCAATCACCTTCCATGATTTTGTACATGGCTAAGACCCAGGTGGACCAACATTGCAAGGCCGAACAGGAGAGAAGAGCAAGTAGGCCCCAACAAACTGTGCAGGGAGAAACAATATGGAGGCCGCCTGAAGAAGGAAAGTTCAAGATTAATTGGGATGCAGCTCTGGATGGAGGGAGACAAAAAAATGGGAATTGGCATGATAGTGCGTGATTCTGCAGGAAGGGTGCTCGCGGCCATGTGTGGGCCTTGGTCTAATATCACTAATCCTACGGTAGCAGAAGCAATTGCAGCTTGGAGATCGGTAGTTCTATGCCATGCTCTGGGCTTCTCCAGTATTGTGCTAGAAGGTGATGCTTTAGAAGTCGTTAATGCGCTGAACAAGGATGGCCCATGCTGGAACACCTATGGGGCAGTGGTGAATGAAACCAAAGCATTGCTGGCTACCTTTGGGGAATGGCAGGTGTGTCATACTAAAAGGATGGGTAATGTGGCAGCGCATGAGCTTGCCAAATTGGGCTTGGAACGTGATGTAGAACAGGTCTGGAATGTTGATATCCACCCTGTACGTATTCACCATGCTGTATGTGCCGATCTGAGGTCGTTGTGACCTTTTTAAATGGAATCTCACTTCAAAAAAAAAAAAACTTTGGTTTTTCTTTTAAATTTTTTTTTTCTTGACTTGAAAGGCGTAAATCTTTTAATTAAATGCATATAAAAATTTTAGATATAATATATTTTACAATTATTTAAAATAAATAAATAAATAATTATTTATTTTATTTTAAATAAACTAAAAAATGTCTCCTCAATTCTCTAGAAATTTAACAGCCTTATTACCTGCATATTCTTGGGAGATTCATGCTTGCAATATAGGCTAATGAAGTAATAAGAAGCTGATAAAAAAATAAAAAAATTAATGCTTCTCAACCATAGTAATTTTTGAGGGCATCCCATTCTACTGGAGCTCGCGAAAGGTTGTTTCATTATCAGCGATGACCTACCACGTGGGCTCTGATCAACTGATAAGAGGTGAATGGATGAGAAAGCTCAGAAAAAGAGTGAGAGATAAGCTGAGCAAAGCACATTAAATCTGATGAAATTTCTAATCTGTCATCCCCCACTCTACGCTCCCAACACCTCTCGCTGAATCTGTACGAACCCATTCAATTTGGTGCGTCTTATAGTTTAAATATGATCAAATCCAAGAAAAATATTTTTACAATAATTGAACTCAAACAATATGAAAGTAATTAATTCATGCTTATGTAGAAATTTTCAATTAAAATTCAATTTCTTGGCATTTATGAGCTTGATATAGGCTTTTGTTGTCATATTGGCTTGTAGAGTAGAAAAAGAACATACTTGATTACAAAGGCTTTGCAATTTATCATATTGAATTAGACATTGATTTTCAAAAGATCAAATGAGCCTCTCTTAAAAGTGTTTTTTTTTTTTTTTTTAATGACAAATATGTTGAGGCCATTTTCAAAAATTTTCATAATTATTATAATTGACAATGCCTAATAGCAATAGAAAATAATAATTGAAGATTGAAAAGTGAATTCACAAAGAGAGTAAATAATAAATAGGAAAGAAAAATATTATAATTGTTTCAAATAAACAAATATGGATATTATTTTCTAAACGAACAAAAAAAAAAAAATTATCACATCAATTCCTCATATTTTTTTTTTAAAAAAAAATAATATTAACGTAGAATTATGAGAACTGTAGGAGGAATCATAGCATTTATAGCACTTTAATTATAACTAAATATTTTGTATGAAATTTTGATAGATTTTCAACAAGGAAATTTTAAATGTGGAAGTTTTAATTATTTGTTAAATCTTAAATGACCTAAATTGTTATATTTTAGATGGTATAAATATATTTTCTTTCTAAAAAGAGAAATGATCGATAATAGGCACCAATATATAGGTTTTAATTATTTAATGTTTACTTAAAAAAGTTAAAAACTTGGGTAAAGTCCACTTAACCCCCTAAAACTACCACCCCGATGACAATTTACCCCCGAAACTATCAAAATAGTAACAATGTACCCCAAATTTTAACAAAATGACGAAATTACCCTTATTAAAATAAAAACAAAAATACTAAAATTTAATTTTTTTTCAAAATTTTAAGAGTATTTTTTTTTATTGAAAATTCTATAGGGGTAATTTTGTCATTTTACTAGCATTGGGGGTACATTGTCATTTTTTTGTAGTTTGGGGGGTAAACTGTCAGAATTGATAGTTTTGAGGGTAGATTGTCATTAAAGTGGTAGTTTGAAGGGGTTAAATAAACTTTACCCTAAAAACTTAAAGAACAAAAATATGAGACAGACACACATGCCCACACCTATCAATAATTAAAGCAAACACATGCATCTTCCTTCAATGCTCCAACACCTCTGAATGAGATGTGCTACGTACCAACAACAAATGCCCGACTCAGTTCTCTTCAATATCCTCTCAAATTTTCAACGTAACTCTTAAAGTATGAAAAATTATCAATATTTCTAACGATGACAATACTTTTAATAAAAAAAAAAATCAAAAGAAATTATAAAAAGGTGGCTAAATGTTAAAATATAAAAGAAAAAACATTAAAAAATAAAATTCGTTTTCTTTTAAATTAATTTTGTTTTTTTTTAAAAAAAAAAAAACTATAGGACTACTTTTGTCTTCTTGAGAAATTTGTAGCACACATTTTATTTTTTTGTTAGTCTTGAGGGAATATTAACAATTTTTTAGTAGTTTGGAGAATATATTATTTAAAGTTTAGAAATAATATTATTAATTCAGTGATAATATGATAGTTTGAGGAGGAGGTTATGTGAACCTTTTTTTCTTTCTTAATATATGAAAATTTGTTTGTATGAAATACTTTCTTTTTAATATAAGCCCTCCTATTTTTAAGGCCACCCATTTTTGAGCTTTGAATATTGGTTCAGCGAAATGATAAGAAGATTTGGAAATTGCAATGATTTGACGTCAAGCAAAGTAGAAATGGGATTTACTTGGAAGACCCAACTGGAATTTCTGGAAATGCATGTCTGATTGAATTCAATCTTCAAATAATACGAAATTCCACTTCACAAAGATCGAACTAATTTTAAAAAGTGTTGACTTTTTTTTTGTTAGCAGATTTATAAGATACCCAGTTCACCGTCCATATTAAACACCTTTGGATCCGACACGGCCACACGGCTTTAACTAATTTTTTTTTAATTTATTTTTTTCCAAGAAAGTGCGAAATTATAATAATAAAATGCACTCAATTGAAAGAAAAATAATTTCCTTCTTGCCAAGAAAAAAGAGGAAGGAAGAATTGCATTTGACACGTCGGTGAATAAATTTTGCAAAAAATTTAATTTGGATAATGGAAAAACATAAAGATACCTAAGTTCACCGTCCTTATAAATAGAAACCCATCGATAATCGTTGAAATAGTTATACGTCAATACCAATACGGCCTGGCTGATTTGATGAGCAATGACCTACCCAATGCCTACTACTATTAATGGGGATCTTTTAAATATTAGATGGCGTAAACAAATTATATATATATATATATATATATTGCAAAAAAAGGCCCAACACAAAACCCACCAAACAAACCCCACCTTCATTTATCAACCTAATTAATATAGCATTGATTGGAATTTCTTAAGTATTGTGCTTAAATTTCAAGAAATTCGGACAGAATTTTGGAGAATTCCCGTTTCATGTAAGAATTGATGAGTTTAGAGTAGGGGTGGCAATTCATATTTGCACGTCAGGTTTGAATCGTGACGATGTATGTATATAAGACTATGTAAAACAATCTTAACCCGATCCATTTAATTAAACAGATTAGATTATTCAATCCTAACATTAACCTCTTAATTTTGTATTAAATTCATGTCGAATTCGCGAGTCGTATCAATTAGAGTGTCACTTAGACATTTGGTCCTTTAAAATACTTAATCATGACGTCTCTTGGACCAGAGATCCCTATTATTCTTAACATAGGAAGGTAATTAATTAGATAATAACTTGAAGATTAGTGGCTGCTTTTGGTATGCAGTAAAACTTTTTATAATATTGGTGGTCAATAACCGAAAGTGCCTAATATGTAATATATAATTCCTTGTTTAGGAGGTGAAGAAGAAATTAAGAGACGAAGCAACACGTTTTAATAGACAAACGAACATGGCAACCCCACTCAACTCTAGCTTTACTATTATCCTTCTCTATGCTTTGCCAAATCTTATCCACCAAGGCACAAATTTCCCCTGCATTTATTGTACCAAGTCCAATTTGTCAAATGGCAAATATTGGATATTTATTTGACTGGCTTACTGTCTCATCACATAAATGCACCTATTTACGTCCAATTTAAAAAAAAAAAAAAAAAAAAAAAAGTTCATATACCCCCCTCAAACTACCACCCAATTGACAATGTTCCCTCAAACTTTAAATTGCGACAATATACCCCCCAAACTACCAAAACATTGTCAACGTACCCCTCATTGACGAAACTACCCTTAGTAAAATTTAAAAAAAAATACTAAAATTTCTGGAAAAACCTAAAATAAAATTAAAAAAAATCTTTTTATTAGAAAAAAAAATTAAAAAATTTCGATTTTTTTTTTTAATAAAAATTGAAAATTTTTCGTTTGTTTTTTTGTTTTTTTTTTTTTAAAAAAAAAAAGTTTTCTTTTATAATTTTTAAATAAAAATTTCCGTTTTAAAAAAAATTAAAATATTTTCGTTTAAAAAAAAATAAAATTTTCGTTTTTTAAAACATATTTTTAAAAAAATCTAAAAAAATAAAAATTGATTTTTTTTTTTAAATAAAAATTTCGGTTTAAAAAAAAATCGTTTAAATATTAAAAAAATTAAAATTTTCGTTTTATTTATTTATTTTTGAATTTTAGGGGTATTTTTGTCATATTGATATAGGGGCATTTTGATCTTTTTGCTAGTTTTGGGGGGATATTAACAATATTTTGGTAGTTTGGGGGGTATATTGTCGCAATTGAAAGTTTGGGGGAACATTGTCAATTGGGTGGTAGTTTGAGAGGGTATATAGACTTTACCAAAAAAAAAAAAACTCAATGAATAACGAATAATGATGCACCAACGACTCCCACGATTTCCAAATCTTTTCCTGTACATTCAACTGATATTGATATGGAATGATGGACCAATCTCTAACACGGTTTCAACGATAATGATGCAATATGGGTTGATGAAGATCCTTCCCATAAAGAATATCTTCAATCTGTACCTTCCAATATCCAAAATCTTTACCGTTAAATTTTTCGATTCCTATCTTTCGTTCTTCTACTGCCATCACTCCTACTCGAACCAAAAACTCTGATACCAGTTGTTAGGAAATTAAGCCTATTTCCCAAGACTCGTGAGATACGAAAAATAAGAAGTATGCGGAATAACAAAGATAAGCAATCAAATCACACACGACACCAACATTTAAGTGGTTTGGCTTAACAAGCCTACATCCACTGGAGGAGACTACCTGGGGGAAATCACTATCAAAAGATGAAGTACAAAAATAGTAGATAGAAAATCACTTAGATCCCAAAGCCCCAATACACCCAAATCTCACTATTACACAAGAAAGATTATTCTCAAAATAGAATACAAAAGACTGATGTACAAACTCTTCTTTTGCTAGAGCAGATGACGGCTGATCTCTATTTTCTTCTCTCACTCTGCAGCACTTTTTTCTTCTAATCACTTGTTTTTGGCTCCTCCAAAAACCACCAAGAAGAAAACACCGTGACAGTCCGTGTACCTCCTTCTCTTAAATTCTCTCGGTCTTTTTATCCTCCCTTTGGTGCTCACATATATTCACGTTTGGCACACACAAATTCACCTTGTGCTTTGCTCCTTATATAAAAGCTTAACTCTCATTTTACATGTTGGTCTAGGATTCCTACTATAAGTCAAACAAGGAGTCCAAGTACACATAGGAGAAGAACTCCAAAACCCACATGTAAAGGAGCAAATCGGTTGAACCAAGAACCTCTCATACTTGAAGAAGGAGACAAACCACTAGGTCTCAACATGACTTTTAATTCAAGTCATACTTAACATGGGATTGGGATTCCAGTTATTTGTAATTTAATAAAAGTGGTCTAAATTTTCACTGTTTAGACTCATTATTTTAACCAAAATAAAATGGTGAGTGAATAGTGAGTACCATTTACTCATCTATTGATTAAACAAATAATTTCTCTCTTTTTTTTTAATTTTTTTTTTTTTCTCTTTTCTTCTCTTCTCTGCAGGCCTTTCTCCTTTCTCTTTTTCTTTTCTCTCACCCATTTAGCATTTAGCGCCATTTCTCTCCACAAACCCACTTCCTCCTTCACAATCTGGGTGGTTTTCTCCCGAAGAAAACCAACCAAGAATATTACCGTTCGATAAAGAATATTATCGGAAAATTACAAATTTTTAAAAATATTAAATAAGACAAATATTCTTAAAATAGATCATTAGGAAAATGCAAATATTCAAAAATACAAAACTTAGAGAAAAAATAAACAAATCTTTGAAAAATAATATTTAAATAGAATAGTGAAAGTGCATTATTAAAATAGTGAGGCTGCTGTGGGTGTTCGAAAAAGGTAAGTTGTTAAAATAAAGAAAAATTTACTTTTAATTATTTTGGTGAGTAATTTTTTGTGAAGCTGCTAGGAATGCTCTAAGGTCCAATTGGGTGGTTTATTATGGTGTTTACACATTGATCATAATCATGTTTCCTGCATATACGCCCTTTTATGTATCTTTTAAGCGCTCTTGATTTCTATGAAAATGAATTTATATCAAAAGAAATTGATGAAAAAAGGGAATGGATTTTTCGATGTTTTCGAAATTAAAAAGAAATAAAATTAGAAATGATTATTATAAATATATGAATGAAATTAAAGAGTATGTTAAATTTTTTGAATGGTTAGAGAAAGTTAAAATTGATAATAGAATAAAATTAGACAAATTGAAGTCTGATAAGAAAAAAATCATTGGTAGAACAAAAAGCAATTAAAGTAGAATCAAATTTGCAAGAAATTGTCAAAGAAAAATTTATTTAATTTCCGTAAAATAATTTTTCTTTTTAAAACTGTAAACTATTATTTGAGTTTGAGCTTCTTATTCTGAAATTAGCTAAAAGAAATGATAATCAAATAGAAAAATAAAGACAAAACGGAATAAAAAAAAATAAATAAGATTTTAAATAATTCGGTTTATGATCTACGTCTACATAATAAAGCCTCATAGGCTTCATTTTGCTCTTATTTCACTTGATTGATTTACAAAGATCAATCAATATCCCTACTTACAGGAAAAATAGGATAGTTGAATACACTACAAATAAGGTAATCAAATCACAAAGAATTGATATGCAATTGCAATGATTTGATTGTAATCACAAGACCCGACTGAGCCATTGCCAAGACTTTGCCGGAATATCGCCGAGACCCGGTTAGGACTCGGCTAAGAGGCCTCGACATTGTCAAAGAAAAAATAATTGGTAGAACAAAAAGCAATTAAAGTAGAATCAAATTTGCAAGAAATTGTGAAAGAAAAATTTAATTATACATACTCCTTTTTATTCATTCCCATCTTTTAAGAATTATCAATAAAAAGAAGCAAATTTAAAAAAATTGGTTGTTGTTTCTACCCCCCACAATTATTTCACCTACTCATGAATTATGTTAACCGATTTCAAAAAATAATGAATTAGAGAAAATTGAGGAGAGTAAGCAAATAGAGGAATTAAGTAATTAAGTAATTACAGGGAAACTAGTAAGCCATTGGAAAAAAATAAAAAATAAAATGGTAAAGTTTACGTACCTCCTCAAACTACCACTCAATTGACAATGTTTTCTTAAACTTTGATAATGTCCCCCCAAAGTACTAAAACATTGTCAATGTCCCCCAAAACTAGCAAAAAGATAAAAATGTGCTTATAAATTTCTCAATAAGACAAAAATACACCTATAAATTCGCAAAAAAAAAAAAGAAAGAGTTTTTAATTTTTTTTTAAATGAAAAATTTTAATTAAAAAATAAAAAGAATTTTTTTAAAACAAATTTTTTTAAAAGAATTTTTTTTTTTTTAAACAGAAATTTTTTATTTTCAAAAATTAAGTTTTTTATTTTTAGAAATTTTAGTATTTTTTGTTTTTATTTTATTAAGGATTGTTTCATCATTGTCATTGAGGAGAATATTAACAATATTTTGATAATTTTAAAAAATATTTTCACAATTAAAAGTTTTTTTTCTTTTTATTTCCATTCAACTCTTCCTGCCCACTCCCGCATTTTTTCAACATTTCCCATTCAACTAATAGTGATGTCCCACCTACTCACGCGGGTTCCATTTTCCAACTAAATATCTCTACATAATCTTTGAACATAATTGGCACTCCTTGAAGTATTCACGCGGGTTACATTCAACTATTTCGATTCAACTGATAATGATATGGAATGGACCAACCTCTAACACGGTTTCAACGAAAATGATGCAATCGGTTCCCATTCATGCAAAGAATGTAAAAAGTGATGGTATGGGATGTTAGGACAAATGGCCGACTCAGGTCTCTTCAATATTCTCTCAAATTTTCAACATACCTCTTAAATTATGAAAAATTATCAATGATGAAAATACTTTTAATAAAAAATAAAAAAAAACATATAAAAAGTGTCTAAATTTAAAAATATAAAAGAAAGAGCATTACAAATTTTTGTTTTCTTTTAAATTATTATTATTATTATTTTTAATTTATAGGACTATTTTAGTCTTCTTGAGAAATCTTTTTTTTTTTTTTTGTGAGTACTTGATAAATCAGTTCTCTTCAATATCTTTCAAACTTTAATTAATTAGGAAAATGTACCTTTTCAATTACAAAAATTGTTAATTAATGTTTTCCTGTGATGAAATTACCCTTAATAAAATAAAACCATTATATATATATATATATATATATATATATATATATATATATATAACTAAAATTATAAGAAAAAAAAGTGTAGCCCAAATTTTAAAATATGAAAGAAAAACAATAAAAGAATTTGTTTTTTTTTTTTATTTTGAATTTATAAGAATATTTTTATCTTATTCAAAAATTTGTAGAGTTTTTTTTTTTTTTTTTTTGATAGTTTAGAGAAGATATTATTTGAATTAAAAGTTTAGACGAGAGATTGTAAATTCCGTAATAACTTAATTATAATATATCAAAATTTCTTTGTTAATGAAATACTTTCTTATTCATGCATATTAGACCGCCACACGGCTATGAGCCACCCATTTTTGAGCTTTGGAAATTGTTTCAGCGAGATGATAAGAAGATTTATGAGCCGTACATGGCCACATCATATCTAATGTATTCCCTTCAAAGTTTGAATGTCAAGTCAACGACGCACCTCTGATCAATAATATATCCCATGCACCTCTGTGCATGGTTAGGCTGCATTTTTCATTTTGTTTAATTTCTGATAGCATTGTTTTGCATTAGATTTTTTTTTTTTTTTTGGTTGATAGTTGGTACAATCTTTGGTGATGAGTGGGATTTACAGAGTTATCCCTGCAATTTGATTCTAGAGCTTAAGATTTAAGAAGAATGAGTTAGAAGTTGAAGTTATGATGACTATCTTAAGAAACCTCATTTGAGACTCATAATAGTCTTTATAAACACCAATATCAAAACAACCAAAACAATTATCTCATAGCCTTGATGAACACCTATATGAGGCTCCCAGCCAGGACAGTTTGAATTGGGAACGTGGATACATGATGCTTGGGGCAGTGTAGCAGAAGTCCAGGGATTAGGATCGATCACCATCAACACTTTTATTCCTTAGTTGATTGGGTTTGGATGTTACTTCGCGAAGCAAATCTTTTTAAGCTCCATGGGTTAGAGCATCTCCAAGAAAGTAAGCAAATCTTCTATAATCCACCAGGTCTAAATCAAAAAAATGACGGAGAAAATGAGAATTCAAGACAATTTGATGTTTATAGGCTTCTTCAAAACCTGATTAATTTCAAGCCAACCTGAATTTTTGAGCCAACAGGAGCTGATATATTTAATAGGTGAGGCACCAAACATGAAATATTTAATTTAAATCGAAGGCAAATTGATGAAGTTAAAATTCAAATTTAAGACCTCTAGTTCTAATACCATACAAAATTACAATTTAAAAAAAAAAAAAAAAAATTAATCAAATAACAAAAGTTAATCATTTAATGCATAATGAGCTATACGATTGTCAAGGCTGCACTCGTAAAAGGTCGTGTCATTGTCGGCGAAGACTTATCACTTGGGTTCGGATAAACTGATCAAAGGATTGAAAGGCTGAAAATTGAAATTGCTAAAACTAAAAAAATAAATTTCATCATTAAATCATTGAAATTTATAATCTGTCATCCCCCACTTTAACGTGTCCTTTACTTTTACTGTTTTTGTCTTTGTTTTTATTTTTTTTCTTTTTTATCAGTTTGGCTTGTTCATCTGCTTTACAACAAATACATTTTCCTTCTGCGCTCAAACACCTCTCACTGAATCAAAAACTGATTCTGTACCCATTCAATTTGCCTTTGGTGCGTCTTATAGTTTAAATATTATCAAATCCAAGAAAAATATTTTTACAATAATTTGAACTCAAACAAAATGAAAGTAATTCATTCTTATGTAGAATTTTTCAATTAAAATTGAATTTCTTGGCATTTATGAGCTTGATATAGGCTTTTGTTGTCATATATATTGGCTTGTAGAACAGAAACAGAACATGCTTGATTACAAAGGCTTCGCAATTTATCATATTGAACCAACATTGTGGCATTAATTGGCCTTGAATTAGAAACTTGGTCACACACCATGGTGATATTTTTATTTCAATAACCACTTATCCACTATAAAATGCGAATTAGTGAGGCAATAATTTGAGCTTCAAAAGCTTAGGGACACGATTTCCACTATCCAAGCTGTGCTTTTAGATGTGGAGGAGCAGCAGGCCAAGAACATGCTATCAAAGCTAAAGGATGTCATATATGTACAAAGCCGACGACTTGCTAGATGTCTTCGCCACCCAACTTCTACGTCGACAAGTGATGACACGGGATAAGAAGGCGGCAAAATGGGTAAATTCATAAATGTGGATATGATGTCTTCTGTGACTAAAGCATTCCCAAACCCTGCATACAAATATTTATCACAAAACAAGAGCCACAACAAATATATATATATATATATATATATATATCATTTTACTTACAATATATATATCATTTTAGGTAAGCTGCATTTGTTTTGGCGTAAAATAATTTTTAGGAAATATTTTTAGTTTGATAAAAAAGCTTATTTAATTTCCGTAAAATAATTTTTCTTTTTAAAACTGTAAACTATTATTTGAGTTTGAGCTTCTCATTCTGAAATTAGCTAAAAGAAATGATAATCAAATAGAAAAATAAAGACAAGACGGAATAAAAAAAATAAACAAGATTTTAAGTAGTTCGGTTTATGACCTATATATGTCTACATGATAAAGCCCCATAAGCTACATTTTGATCTTATTTCACTTTATTGATCTTTTACAAAGATCAATCAATATCCCTACTTACAGGAAAAATAAGATAGGTGAATACACTACAAATAAGGTAATCAAATCACAAAGAGTTGATACGCAATTGCAATGATTTGATTGTAATCACAAGACCCGACAGAGCCATTGCCAAGACTTCACTGGAATATCACCAAGACTCGGTTAGGACTCGGCTAAGACCCCGACATTGTCAAAGAAAAAAATAATTGGTAGAACAAAAAGCAATTAAAGTAGAATCAAATTTGCAAGAAATTGTGAAAGAAAAATTTAATTATACACACTCCTTTTTATTCATTCCCATCTTTTAAGAATTATCAATAAAAAGAAGCAAATTAAAAAAATTGGTTGTTGTTTCTACCCCCACAATTATTTCACCTACTCATGAATTATGTTTACCGATTTCAAAAAATAATGAATTAGAGAAAATTGAGGAGAGTAAGCAAATAGAGGAATTAAGTAATTAAAGGGAAACTAGTAAGCCATTGGAAAAAATAAAAAATAAAAAGGTAAAGTTCACGTACCCCCTCAAACTACCACTCAATTGACAATGTATCATCAAACTTTGATAATATCATTCCAAACTACTAAAACATTGTCAATGTCACCCCAAAACTAGCAAAAAGATAAAAATATGCCTATAAATTTCTCAAGAAGACAAAAATACCCCTATAAATTTGAAAAAAAAAATGAATTTTTAATTTTTTTTAAATGAAAATTTTTAATTTAAAAAAAAAAAACAAATTTTTAAAACAAATTTTTTTAAACGAAAATTTTTATTTTTTTTAAAAACAGAAATTTTTTATTTAACAAAAAATAAGATTTTTTTTTTTTAAAAAAAATTAAAGTTCTTTTTAGAAGTTTTAGTATTTTTTGTTTTTATTTTACTAAAGATTGTTTCATCATTGTCATTGAGGGGAATATTAACAATATTTTGATAATTTTGAAAAATATAGTCTTTGATGAGATGTGGTTTTCTTTTTATTTCCATTCGACTCTTCTGGCCCACCCCCGCATTTTTTTCAACATCTCCCATTCAACTAATAGTGATGTCCCACCAACTCGCGCGGGTTCCATTTTCCAACTAAATATCTCTACGTTATCTTTGGCACGGCACTCCTTGAACCATTCACACCAATTTCAATGGCGTGGCTTAAACGTCAAGCAAAGTAGAAATGGGATTTACTTGGAAGACCCAACTGGAATTTCTGAAAATGCATGTCTGATTGAATTCAGTCTTCAAATAATACGAAATTCCACTTCACAAAGATTGAACCAATTTTAAAAAGTGTTTACTTGTTTTTGTTAGCAGATTTATAAGATACCCAGTTCACCGTCCATATTAAACACCTTTGGATCCGACTCGGCCACACGGCTTTAACCGTGTTGATGTCACGTACAGCTTCTTGTTTTCCAAGAAAGTGAGAAATTATAATAATAAAATGCACTCAATTGAAAGAAAAATAATTTCTTTCTTGCCAAGAAAAAAAAAAGGAAGAATTACATTTGACACGCATAGCATAGGAGTCGGTGAATAAATTTTGCAAAAAATTTAATTTGGATAATGAAAAAACATAAAGATACCTAAGTTCACCGTCCTTATAAATATAAACCCATCGATAATCGTTGAAATAGTTATACGTCAATACCAATACGGCCTGGCTGATTTGATGAGGAATGACCTACCCAATGCCTACTACTATTAATGGGGATCTTTTAAATATTAGGTAGGGTAAACAAATTAAAAAATAAAATAAAATATTGCAAAAAAAGGCCCAACACAAAACCCAATAAACAAACCCCACCTTCATTTATCAACCTAATATAGCATATATTGGAATTTCTTAATTATTGTGCTTAAATTTTAAGAAATTTGGACAAAATTTTGGAGAATTTCCGTTTCATGTAAGAATTGATGAGTTAAGAGTAGGGGTGACAATTCATATTTGCGCGTCGGGTTTAAATCGTGATAAAGTATGTATATAAGACTATGTAAATTAATCTTAACTCGATCCATTTAATTAAACGGATTAGATTAATTCCTCAATCCTAACATTAACTTCTTAATTTTGTGTTATATTTGTGTCGAATTCGTGAATTGTGTCAATTAAAGTGTCACTTGCACATTAGATCCTTTAAAATATTTAATCATGACGTCCCTTAGACGAGAGATCCCTATTACTCTTCACATAGGAAGGTAATTAATTAGATAATAGCTTCAAGATTAGTGGCTGCTTTTGGTATGCAGTAAAACTTTTTATAATATTGGTGGTCAATAACCGAAAGTGCATAATATGTAATATATAATTCCTTGTTTAGGAGGTGAAGAAAAAATTAAGAGACGAAGCAACACGTTTTAAGAGACAAACGAACATGGCGACCCCACTCAACCCTAGCTTTACTATTATCCTTCTCTACGCTTTGCCAAATCTTATCCACCATGGCACAAATTTTCCACACATTTATTGTACCAAGTCCAATTTGTCAAATGGCAAATATTGGATATTTATTTGACTGGCTTACTGTCTCATCACATAAATGCACCTATTTATGTCCAATTTACAAAAAAAAAAAAAAAAAAACTCAATGAATAAGGAATAATGACGCATCAACGACTCCCACGATTTCCAAATCTTTTCCTGTACGTTCAACTGATAATGATATGGAATGGACCATCACCAACCTCTAACACGGTTTCAACGAAAATGATGCAATATGTTCTCATTCATGCAAAGAATGCTATAAGTCATGGAATGACAAGTTAGGACAAATGGCTGACTCAGTTCTTTTTAATAGTAGGAATAAAGTTGAAATAAATTTTATTAAAAATTTATGTGTATCTTACATATTATTAAAAAAAAAGATACACGTTACTTTTAAAGACTAAGTTGAAGAAAATTCTTCTAATCCAGTTTGGAGGAAAACTTTATCCTTATAAATATATGAATGAAATTAAAGAGTATGTTAAATTTTTTGAATGGTTAGAGAAAATTAAAATTGATAATAGAATAAAATTAGACAAATTGAAGTCTGATAAGAAAAAAATAATTGGTAGAACAAAAAGCAATTAAAGTAGAATCAAATTTCCTAGAAATTGTCAAAGAAAAATTTAATTATACACACTCCTATCGATAATTAAAGCAAACACATCTTCCTTCAATGCTCCCCTCTTAATGAGATGTGCTACCAATGACAAATGGCCGACTCAGTTCTCTTCAATATTCTCTCAAATTTTTAATACCTCATCATCGGTTTACTTGACTCACCACCCACAACCCACAAATGGCGGAAATAGTTCTCTTCGACACTGTTGGGAGCATCATTAGGAGTTTGGGCTCTCTTGCTGTCCAAGAGATTAGAGTGTTATGGGGTTTCAAAGATGAGCTTCGAAAGCTTGGGGACACCGTTTCTACCATCCAAGCTGTGCTTTTGGACGCAGAGGATAAACAAGCCAAGAACCATGCGGTCAAAGATTGGCTTCGAAAGCTCAAGGATGCCATGTACGACGCCGACGACTTGCTGGATGACTACTCCACTCAACTTTTACGCCGACAAGTGATGACACGGGATAAGAAGATGGCAAAACAAGTAAATTCTTCATTCATGTGCATATGATGTTGTCTATGACTAAAACATTCCCAGACCTGCATACAAATATTTATCACAACACAAGCCAAAGCAAATATATATCATCTTATGTAGTTTAAAATTTCTCAACAACATTTCCAAAGAACAAATCACCAACAACAACAACAATTTGTTCATTATAATGTTAAACCCAACTATTCAACGGTATGGAAATTCTAATCTCAATATAATTTCATCATAAAGTGCATATATATAAAAGCAATAATCACTTAAATTGACATGCATTTAGAAGTGGCAAAGAGTACAAGTTACCTCAATAGTCAATACTGCACTAAAAGTTAGGCGACAACTATTAAAACCTGAACAATAAGATTCAGCTAAATTATCCCTATACTAGACACATTAATCGTGATTAAAATTTGTTCCTAAGTTACTTGACCTTTCAAACCTTCTCTCTATTATTAGAGATGTTTTATTCTTAGAAATAAGTTAAAAGCCTAACCTAAACCTAAAGTTTCTTTTCTTTTCTCTTTATAAAAAAATATTTTTAATGTTTATTTCTTTTTTGTACCTTGGTCCGAACATAAAGTTTTCTTTTTCCTTAAAATTTATCATATTCTAGGAGCTCATTCTATTAATATTTTCATAACTTTTGAATAAACAAACGAAAGCAGGGTTAATCTTGAAATTTCACTAAAAAAAGGTGGTTTAGTTTTCTTCCAAAAATCTCAAAATTGTTTTTATGGGGGCTTGGGTAAGAAATGGCCTATTTGAACCTCCTGCTAACTAGGTAAACTAGATAAGGCCCATAACTCACTAAATGGACCTAAATTAGAGCACTACACTTTGGTCACTTGGCCCATTGGGCCACAACACATATATCTAAGGTTTTTAACTTGACGAAATTTGGATCAAATACCCACCTAAACATGCCATGGGCTGAAAGTTTAATTTCCAGATTTAACCCAAAGCTCTTCTAAATGCCATATATGAGAAATTACTTATTTTCTTGATATAGTCTTAACACCGCTTGAGGGTTATGTTTAGAAGTTTTTTACCACTCAAATGAGCCATTGAAAAGAGGTTTCTGGTTTTTCGCTCTAGATATTAGATCCTATGTCTATTTCATGAATGAACATCATTATAAACGTCATTTTTAAAGGACAATATTTTCTTCCAAAAAGATCAACACATCTTACAAAAATATGAATGAAACATTAAATTATGCCCATCATTAGGGATAAGACTATGCCATGGATTAGTCCATTAGGTTAAGAAATTAATTATCTCTTATAATCTCTTTTAGGGTCTTTGATCCAATTTTTATTAAGTTCACTAGGGCCAATGACATTGGTTCATATATCTAAAGCCCAAGACATTGGGCCAAAACTCGTACCAACTTATATCAAATATGGGGTGTTATAGCAACAATGTTTTCATGTATCATTTTGACATATATAGATGCTTTTATATTCCATTTTTTTCTCTGTTTTCTTTATCCTTACAACTACTATAAATAGAGTCTTACCTAAAACAGTCTCATTTGTAAGAGTACTGACCATATGCAAAAAATGTACGGTTAATTAAGTTGCGACATCTTTCCAAGGAGCAAATGTCGTCTAGAAAAAGTCACATAAATTATCTGCCCCCATTATAAACCCAACTATTCAATGATAGGGGAATTCTAAAACTATCACAGTGAACAGATTGGAATGGGTGGTTGAAAATAAAACAACCAAAAAAATAAAAAATAAACTCTGACTTAAACTTACAACAATTACAAACATGACCTTCAGATTTTCCTTAGTTACACATATAGCCCAAAAAATGTTTAACTTTTCGAAATGGACCATACTAAATATTTGGGAGTATTACAGGTATGCATCTTCTTTTCCAAATCAAACCAGCTTCTATATGGCTTTAAAATTGGTCATAAGATCAAGGCAGTTAGGGCGAGACTGGATGAAATTGCAACTGATAGGATCAAATTTGGCTTCAATGAGCACACCACATCGACACAGTTTGAGCATATGAAAAGACTAGATACACACTCATTTGTACATGGGGAAGATGTCATTGGGAGAGAGGATGATAAGGAGTTTGTTAAAAAGCTGTTATTCAATCCCAATATGAATGAGAAGAATGTTTCCATAATTCCCATAGTTGGGATTGGTGGACAAGGAAAGACCACACTTGCGCAGTATGTGTACAACGACGAGGAGGTTCAAAGACATTTTGACCTGAGGATGTGGGCATGTATCTCTGATCCTTTTGACATGAAAACTATCATTGTAAAGCTCATAGAATCTGCGACTAAGGAGAGACCTAAAAGCCTTGAGATGGATCCATTGCAAAGTGAGCTTCGAGCACAAATTGATGCGAGGTGATATTTACTTGTTTTAGACGATGTGTGGAATGAGAATCGTGGTACGTGGTCCAACTTGGAAAAGTTGTTAGTGGGTGGCTTGAGAGGAAGCAAAGTTTTGATTACTACACGTAGCAAAAAGGTTGCAGAGATTACAGGTACAATTTCACCATATCTTTTGAGAGGTTTATCTGAAAACAATTCTTGGAATTTATTTAAGAAAATGGCATTTAAAGACGGGGAAGAGCCAAATAATCCAAAGCTAGTAGAGATTGGAAGGGAGATCACACAAAAGTGTGCACAAGTTCCTCTTGCTATAAGGAGCATTGGGAGTCTATTATATTTCAAAAATTCAGAAGATGATTGGTTGTACTTTAAAAACCATGAACTTTACAAAATAACTCAACAAGAAAATGATATTTTTCCAATACTTAAGTTGAGTTATGATCATCTCCCATCACACTTGAAGCAATGTTTTGCCTTTTGTTCGTTGTTTCCAAAAGATTATGAAATTGAAATGGAGGTGTTGATTCAGTTATGGATAGCTCAAGGCTTTCTTCATTCAACATATGGAAATAGACATCTTGAAGATATTGGTCGCGAATATTTTATGGATTTGCTTTGGAGGTCGTTTTTCCAAGACGTACAAAGAGATATAGTTGGTGAAATAGGAAAGTGCAAAATGCATGACCTTATTCATGATCTTGCACAGTTAGTAGCAGGTGAGGAGTGCACAATTTTATATCCAGATAGAGAAAAAGAAGTTGGAAGAACTCGTCATGTGGCATTTCATTCTTCAAATTCATTACCAGATATTCCTGCTCTTTTGCCCAAGCCTAACAAAATGAGAACACTTCTTCTAGGCATTCCAATACTTCCAAGACTTGATGATGAACTTAACTTGAACAATGCAGTACTTGAGTTGAATAAGTTAGTATCTAATACACTTATTTCAAGTTTTAAATGCTTGCGTGCTTTGAATTTGAGTCAGTCGAGTATTCAAAAAGTGCCGAATTCCATTGGCAAGTTAGAGCATTTAAGATTTCTAGATCTGTCTAGGAATAAAGATATCAAACTACTCCCCGCTTCTATAACTAAATTGCAGAATTTGCAAACACTAAGACTAGACTATTGTCTTAAACTTAAAGAATTGCCAGAAGAGACTAGAAACTTAATCAGCCTAAGGCATCTTGGACTAGATGGGTGTAATAGCTTAACGCATATGCCTCCTGGACTTATAAAGTTGACCGCTCTCCAAACATTGTCCCTATACATTTTAGGGAAGAAAAAAAGTTCTCTTTCCAAGCCAATGGGTGGGCTAGGGGACCTGGATGGTTTAGATGAGTTGAGAGGAGATTTATGGATCAAGGGTTTAGAGCACTCGAGATCTTCTGCATCAGAAGCAAAGGCTGCAAACTTGGAGAGGAAGCGACATCTTCAATGGCTGATATTAGAGTGGGACCCAGAATCTAGTGATGAAAGTGATAAGGCAATTGCAAATGATGAACAACTATTGCAAAACCTTCGGCCGCACCTAAATTTGAATTTATTATCTATATTTGGGTATGCAGGTGTGACGTTATCTAGTTGGGTGTCCTCGCTCTCAAATTTGACTGCTATTCAAATAGCGAATTGTAAGTGGCTTCAACATATCCCACCATTGGACCGATTCCCTTTTCTGGAGCGTCTTTATCTTAAAAACTTGAGTGAGCTGGAGTACATAGGCAATGATGGTAGTGACGTGTCCTCTTCTCCCCTGAAAATTCTCAGAACCCTCACACTTATTAATTTGCCAAAGTTGAGTGGATGGCGAAAGACGAGGGAAACAGATCATCTTCCATTATTCCCTTCATTTCCTTCCCTTTATCATTTATTTATCAGTAATTGCTCTATGATGTACCTAACAATATCCTCCTCTTCCTCTCCCTTTTCTGATCTCTCCAAATTGAAGCATCTTTATCTTGAGGAATTAGAGGAACTTGAATATCTGCCACTAGAGTGGCTGCAAAACCTCACTTCTCTTGAGGCCCTGGGGATTTGGGATTGTCGTAAAATGAGAGTATCAATTTCTCTACTCTTTCAACATCTCACCTCACTTGAAAATCTGTCTATTCTTCGCTGCAAAGAACTTATTAGCAATGAGAATGAAGATGGGGCACATGGCCTTGGACCTACAAGATTTGGTCATCTATCTATCGTAGGCGTTCCAAATTTGGTTTCTCTCCCAAGAGAGCTTAGAGATGTTACCACTCTGCAAGGGATTCAAATTATGGATTGCCCTAGTTTGGTGTCTTTACCAGAGTGGATAGGTGATCTCACTTCACTTAAGGAGCTTGGAGTCGTAAATTGTCCGAATTTAATGTCACTGCCTGAAGGTATGTGCTGCCTCACCTCTTTACGTCGTTTGACAATTGCGGAGTGTCCTTGCTTGGAGGAAAGATGTGAACAGGGAACTGGAGAGGATTGGCCAAAGATTGCTCATGTCCCAAACTTTCGAAATGGCGGCGATGGTAATCGTAAAGAATGGGGAGCAAGCCTAATTCACCAAACTCTTAAGGTTTTTAAGTCACCAATTAGAGAATAATTTTTTTCTTCTTATTGTTCCTCTTTATTTTACTCTGTCAGGCTTTTGATATATATCTTATTTAATTTCAGATGCAGGAACAAAGTAAGGTTATAAAGACGCTTCCTCAGACCTTGTCGACAATCAGATTTGTGCAAAGCTCTAACTTTTACAGTATTTTTTCCTTTCTTTCACTTCAATGGCATTTCTAGTATTGTTTTCTCTTTTATTTTTTTTAATATTTCTTTTGTTTCCCTTTGAAAATTAAATTCTACAAACGGTAGCATCACGTATTAGGTAGAAGACTTATAATTAATAGATGAGGGAAGTCAATCCCATCCCAAATTTTCACAAAAATTTAATACAAATTTGCATTACTGTGTTAGGATTTTCTCAGTGTCAAATGTAGATTCTATTGAACGAATGGATAAAATTTACATTTTTATTATTTTCATTGAAAATTTTTGGGTTATTGTTGAATTTATTATTTTGTTTTTTAATCGAAAGCAGCTATTCATGAAATGGGTTGTGGGAATAATGTGGATATTTCTACAATCTATTTGGATAAGACAAATTCATTTCTTCAAAGAGACTTAGTATAATTGAGTTTCTCTCTTTTATCTGATGGTGGAATTGTATTAGTGATACGTATACCAATGTTAAAATGCCAAATGCTATTCCTTCTTCCTTATTTCACTTGCAGATACAATTGAAGCAATTGAAGCATTTCTGATTTATGATTTTAGAGAATTTCTGATTTATCGGATTTCATATGTAGAAACAATTGAAGCACGGACATACATGGATTTAAGATTTGGAGCCAACCCGAAACTTTTTCACTCTGCAGCTAAGCATTTAGTTGAGAAGTCGGGAATTTGAGATGGAAAAATTAAGAAAAATCTATATGATTCTTGGAATATCATCTTAAGGCTTGGTCTTTTAATTATCTTCTCAAAGATCATAAGGTGCTGAAAGCTGAAGCAGTAGATATTAGACTTGGAGTGGATCAGGAGGCGTTTGTGAAAAGGGTGCTCCATGCCAATTGCCGAAAAAGAGACAATTCCTCTTATACGTGCTGGCCTGTAACTTTTATTTTTCTTTGCCCCTGATCCCATGCTCCATTTCCTCCTGCCTTGGAATTGTGTCCTTTTCACTTAACTCACTCCTTCCTTGATCGAAAAAGTATCATTTCACAACAGAGGCCAAGAAGGGAGCTTTAAAATGAAGCTCTTCTTTTTTGCCCTTTTGAAGGAAACCATGGGAAAGTGGTGGGGAGCTGGGAGTTGGGCTCAAGAGTTGTTTGGGTATTTTCCTGGATTTCTATATGATTTTTAAAATGTGTTTGATGGCTTTGTTTCGATTAGAAGCACGATCTTGATATTGAAATCTGGACATGCACAACTAGTGTTTGAATATTAGGAGTTATTATCCATTTTGTTAATGTAGAATATTAGGGTATCTTATGATTATGGGGTAGATTTAAGATTTATTCTTATACTCTGAATGCATGATACCTTATGTCCCTTGATGAGATAATATGTATTGGACATCCATTTATATTTTTATGCCTTCCTCTGTTATTTGATGAACAAGAAAAATGGGAACAACTTTGTGATTTTGAATGGACTATGTGATAGTTACATAATTTTGATAAAAACTGACATAAATTGCAGGTCTGTCAGCTTGAGCAGCAACTGTTTGATCATGTTTTCCTATCTTCTTCAAAGGATGTTTCAAGTTTGGCTCCATGGATTAGTCCTCTGTTTATTAATCAAATATTCTCCTCTTTTTCCATGTGGTGCCATGGTTGAGGCTTATTCAATAGAAAGTGTAATTTGTAATACAGTGGGGATCAATCAGAGTTTTCATGGCTATGATCTAGTTAGCTTAACCAACTTCAATTTCATGTGCTTTTTTGTAACTTTACAAAGTTGAACTGAAGTTTGTGACTTTGTTTTGCAGCTTGATGTGATATTGCAACTCAGATACAAGTGAAGGAAGATAGATCTTAGAGGAGGTTTGCTACTTATGATTAAGTTGTCCTTTAGCTTATAATTTGTTCTTCATTTTATGTTTCTCTTGTGGACCAAAGAGGAGGTCATATTTTGAATGAAGTTTGATAATTGTTTGCAAAGAATGGGTGCATTGATCTATCATCTTATTATGCATTTTTCTCTCCAATTTACAGCTTACTTTATATAGAGATAGCTGAGAGACCTGGATTACTGGTAGAAATCATCAATATTATTGCTGATTTCAACATTGATGTGGAATCAGCAGAGAGTGATGCAGAAGTATGCTCTCTCTCTCTCTCTCTATGTGTTTAAAAATCCTCTGTTTAAATGCCAGTGATCGGTATTGGATAAAAGACTTATGGTAGACCAGAGAAGTCAAACCCATCCCAAATTTTCATGGAAACTCAAATAAATTTTTGCATAACTCTTAGTATTCTCATAATAAAATGCATATTTAGAGAGATTCTTTTTATTATTATTGTTACATGAGTCATTGTTGATGAATTGATTTTACCTTTTTATTGTTTTCATTGGAAAATTTTGAGTTATTGTTGAGTTTATTATTTGGTTTTTTGATGGTCAACAGAGACTTGCATAAAAAATCATCAATTGATGAAGTGGATGTGAGAATCATAGGGAGATTTCTACAATATTCTGGGATATGTCAGCCTCACTTGTACTCAAAACAATGGGAACTATACAGAGCACTTTCATGATGAGGAAGATCGGGTGAGTAAATTGTGCAAGCATGCTAAGCCTCTGAAAGGGGACATTCAACTAATCATATTAATTTCAATTTTTAAAAACTATTCTGCCTACAATTTGTTGAGCAACTTTTATTAGCATTTAGAACTTAAAAGACATGATCAAAAATCTTAGCTGTCCTTAAAAGCCACCTAACAAGTATTTTGCATTTGCAGGTTTCTTCCACTTCCTTGAAACTTGAAAGCATTTTAATCCCAAAAGACAGTGAGAATGCTTGCTTGTCTCCAAGTGGAATCGGTTGTTGTGCTCCAAGGGTACTGATTGGAATTGAAGATCATGTTAGCCAACCACTCTGTTTATGTGTCTCTTGTTAGCGCAGTGCTTCAGTTAGTGCTTCCTTTGCATATATTATTTGCAATTTATATTCGTGGTTCTGTTATATCTAAATAGGCTTTTAAGAAGTCAGTGACATTTAATGGTGCACCATTAGCGTCCACTAAAGTGGAAGCTGATAGTCTTAAAAAACTAAAAAATAAAGCAACCAGCAGCACCCAAACGAAAGTGGACGCTGATGGTTTTAGTAGAAGCTAATGATCCCAAAAACAAAAAAAAAATAAAGCAACCATTAGCGTCCAAACAAAAGTGGATGCTGATGGTTGCACTATTAAATGGACGCTAATGGTCCCAAAAACTAAAAAAATAAAGCAACCATCAGCGTCCAAACGAAAGTGAACGCTGATGGTTGACAAATGTCTCTAGGTGCTAGAAAGGAGAAGAGAGGAGGCGGCATCCCCAAACTTATTAGTTCTAGGTGGAGGCTCAATACTTGATTATCTTCAAAGAGGTGAATATTCGCTAAGGTGGAGATTGTTGGAACAAGTGGCTCATATTCTACTACTGGCCCATTGGATGTAATTAGTTTATGTGGCCCTGGGGATAAATAAGTTTTAGATGGTATTTTGGGGTTTTCCAAAATATTTACAATTAGGGTTTTCCTATAAATATGTTATGTTGTAACCGTAAATCATTGAATAGTAAAATATAGTTGCACTCTCTCCTGTGGACGTAGGCACATTGTCGAACCATGTAAATCTATGTCTTGACTCTCTCTTGATCTCTCATTTTGATTCCATATTATTCATCATTGTTGTGCATGGTAACAACACTTTCCTTCTTGCAATGATTGGTATATGCACAGTTATATTTTACTAGTGGGTGTTTGGACTGTATTGCTTTCTCTTGTATTGTGTTTTTAATGAAGATTTTAACTTTAGAAAATGAAGATGCAGAGTTATCATGCATACCATTGTAAGAGAAGGAGGATTCTATCCTGGAGCCTGGAAGGCCGGCCAAAACTGACAAGGCTGCCATTTTGAGTGATGCTATGTGAGTGGTGGCCCAGTGTCAAAGTGAAGCCCAGAAGCTAAATGAATCAAATGAAGATTAAAGAATTGAAGGTGGGATTTTTTCAGAGTAACAACTTTCTTTTATATGTTTGAAGGATGTACTTCATTTAGAAACTGCTACTTCATCAGCATTTCCCTTTTCTTGTGCAGGCTGAGAAGAATAAGCTTCGTGATGAGAAGCAGAGGCTCAAGGCGGACCAAGAGAAGTTTGATTTGAAATATAGATGCTTCTTCATACCTTTGTGACAATCAAATATATGCAAAGCTCTAACATTTCTAGTATTGTTTCCAATCTTTCACTTCATTGGGATTTCCAGTATTGTTTTCTTTTTTAATTTTTTCTTGCGTTTCTGTTTGAAATATAAATTCTGCCACGTAAAAGACTTATAATAGATCAGGGAAATCAATCCCATCCCAAATTTTTACAAAACTTCAATATAAATTTTGCACTACGTACTCTGTTACGATTTTATCAAATATCAAATGTAGATCATATTGCACAATTTGGGAATGCTCTTTTCATTATTATTGCTGTTGGAGCCTAACTGCAAGTAGTTCCATCAATGGATGAAATTTGCACTTTTATTATTTTTATTGGAAATTTTTGAGTTATTGTTGAATTTATTATTTGGTTTTTTGATTGAAAGCAGCATATCATGAAAATGGTTATTATGGGAATCAGGTGGAGATTTCTACAATCTGTTTGGATATGACAATCTCACTTCTTCCAAGTGACAAATTTTGACTGGTTATACCCACTTATTTCTAAGAAGGTAGAGACAAACAAGAGACTTGGTATAACTTTCTTCTTCTTTTTTTCTGATAGTGGAATTTATTTCAGAATTTGCTGCATCTTTGACTTCTTTAGGCATAGAATATAGAAACATCTATACCAATGTTAAAATGTCAATGATATTTTGGAGAATTTCTGATTTTCAATCATATGCTGAAACAATTAAAGCACCAACATATATGGATTTAAGATTTGAAACACTCTGCAATAAGTTGGCAAGTCGGGAAATAGATCTTATATTGTCCTGTGTTCCTCTTCATCTTGCTTTTTAAGAATTGAAAGTAAATATTGATTTCACATTAATATGCAAGTGTAATAGTTCAATTATTCCACAGCTGGATTCTTTGAGGGCACTAAATGCAACATGTGTTTATTGGATTTTGTTGAGTTTAAACACATGGGTGGAAAAGAATTTACGTTTCATATTAAAAAGATTAGACTAGTATGAATGGTTAATGTAACACAATTAAACCCAATTACAATAATTTTTTTTTTTTAATTACAACCTGAAAGGAATTCCAATTGCATAATGGTGTGCTCATGCACTGTGAGCTTTGCATTGAAAGATTTTTCTTGCATGCAAACTAATTGGCAGTCTTACTCAATTATTCTACCGTATGCCTTTCTCATTTTCCTTGTTGTGCCATGGCTGAGGCTTATTCAGTAGAAAGTATAATTTGTAATACATTGGGAATCAGAGTTTTCATGGCTATGATCTAGTTAGCTCAACCAACTTCAATTTCATGTGTTTTCTGTAACTTTACTGAGTTTGAACTGAAGTTTGTGATTTTGTTATGCAGCTTGATGTTGAAATTGAAACTCAGATACAAGTGAAGGAAGATGGACATAAGAGGAGGTTCGCTACTTGTGATTAAGTTGTCTTTTAGCATTGTAATTTGTTGTTCATTTGTATGTTTCTCTTGTGGTTCTACCTTCGCAGGATCCAACTTTGTTGGGTGGTCATATTCGAATGAAGTTTGATACTTGTTTGCAAAGAATGGTTGCATTGATCTATCATCTTATTATGTAGTTTTCTGTCCAATTTACAGCTTACTTTGTATAGAGACAGTAGATAGACTGGATTCTTGGTAGAAATCATCAAAATTATTCTTGATATCAACGTTGATGTGGAATCGATGAGATTAACATAAAAGTATGCTCTCTCTCTCTCTCTGTGTTTAAATTGTACCAAATCATCCTTGAGCTATAAAAATCCCCTGTTTAAATTGTGTGCTTCAAGATTTGATTTATGGTTCGTAGTTGCATTTTGTGAGGCTTTTGGAACAGAAGCCAGTGACTCGATCCCTTCTAGCTACCTTGAAAACGACTAGTTATCAATAATGTTTAGAAAAAAAGCAAAACTAGATCAAGCTTCTTTGTCAAGTAAACCTTCTCCTATGCAATGTATTTTTAAATTTTTAAAATGAGCATATATTTCCCATTGCTGTTTTGTGACATGGTAATCTTGGCAGCACATAAGAGCATATGGTTGTGCATTTTCAGTATAATGTAGTTTCCTTGTGCATATCTTCTTTTCATATATGACATGCTGCTCAACTTCTTAAATGAATTCTTGATAGGTACTAGGAAACTGTGGTTAACAAATGTCCTTACTCCTTTTTGTTTTATTCAGGTTAATGTACGGGGAGATCCTGTCACTAGTTTCTATGCCTCTGAGCTAAGGAGTAATTAGCGTGTGATATCAGTAACGACCCACCTTAACAACTTGCTTGGATAACAGTCATGGCTAATGCCATAATCCCAATAGACCCGATGATTGTAGTGCATGTGTGGCCCATCTTTGATCAAGTCTATAACGTACTCAACCATCAACACAGCTTGCCTGCAATGATTGGTTTTGAGATTTCAAGTATCCATCTTCTGATGCATGTGATCAAATTGTTAGAATATTTCAATAATAGATTAATTCTTTCTTCATAGCATGTATAAATAAAATCTAACAATGACATACCTCCAATATTCTCATGACTAAACAAATGACTATGCTAGTTTACACAATAAGAATAAATACAATACAAATTTCATGCTCAAGACCGGTAAATGACTGTCTTTGCAAAATCATGCAAATTACATTGAGCCACGTTGTTGATGTATTGTGGAGCTTGTACAAATCTCATAGGGAAGGGGTCCCAACCGTTATCTTTTAGGATATGTGAAAAAAGGCGAGGTTCTTCGGGTTCATTCTGCAAACCTCAAACATCCGTAACAAAAAATATTTACATTATCACTTTAAAACCTAAAACTAACATTTCAAAACAAAAAATAACATCATGTAATCACCCAAAATACCGAAAATCAACATTTAATCAAAAACTTTAATTAACACCAAAACTCAACAACTCAACAATAAACGAATAAATCTGGGTTTAATTAATGCTTACCTCCATGGAGTTTCTTCATGCTTTTCTCCCTCGCCTTGCTTATTCTATTTTCCTCTTTCATAATAAAATTTTCCATAAAATCAATTTAAAAATAATCGCTATGCCCTGGGGGGATTCACACCATTCCTAGAAGCCAATTCAACTTTTAAACCAAACTTTTTTTCTAAAATGAAATTTATAAATTTAATGTTCAAAGCGTAAATATTGTTTGTAAATAATGAATATTGACCTTTTTATTTTTCTATTCAAACGAGGAAAACGGAAAAGGAGGAGAATGAATATTGACCATTCTAACCAAGGCCTAATTAGATGGGCCTACCTGCATTGGGCTCAAGTACGGCCTAACACTATTTAGGACACAATGTACGTGTTTCACATTTTGACAAGAGAAGGTGTAAAACCATTTAAAACATGATTTTCACTATTGAGAAGTGCTAGAGAGTTAAACAAATAAATTTAGAAAAATTTTAAACTGACTGGTAAGTGTTTTTAAAGAGAAATTGCACATTTGTTTGAACCTAAAAAAATTTATAAACTGACATGACAAGAGTTTTTAAATTAAAAAAATGTAATTCTGTCTTCCTTGTTTGCCGCTCACGGTCTGCTATGTCAGTTTGAAAATTTTTCTGAATTTAATTGTTTGGCTCTCTAGCACTTCTCTTTCACCATATGCATACCGAAGAAAGATCTTCTCCCGCTCAAATAAACTGCAAAGTATCTAGTCAGTTATATTTTATGAGTATTTTTGTCTTTTTTACTTTTTGAGAGGATAAAAATACTCTTCCAAATGAACTGAGAGGATCCTAATTCTATGCATACTTACACAATACCTTTACTTTACTGCATATAATATGTAGATAAAATTACTGAAATCATCCTGAATTTTAAACCTTTATTTTACTCTTTTATTTTCTTTTCTTTTCTTTTTTTATTTTTATTTTATTTTTTTGTTTCTTTATTTTTTTTATTTTTTTTTAAGCTCCTTGAATTTGTTCCTCTTATCAAATAGTTCATTCCGTTTAATTCTGTGAAATATTTTTTGAGGAAACCACATAATATTATAATTACAACAATATTTTTCAAAAGATAGAACAAAAAAAAAAAAAAATTATAGGAAATTGGCTTGCATTTATCCTCGACAAAGTTTTGGAGCCACTCCCAATAGAAGGGTGACTTAAGTAAAAACTAAAAACCAAAAGAAAAAAAAAAAAAAAAAAAAAAAAAGATGAAGAAGTTGGTTCTTGTGGCCAAACGGCGTAGCCAAAAACCCCCCAAAACGGACCAAAATAATTCGGGTCCACTTTTGGTGTGCGGAAAGACGAAGAGATAGAGGGGAAATACAAAAGCTAGCTAGAAAAAAAGGAAAAAAAAAAAAAAAATGTGGGGCTGTCTGGTCTAGTGGGGAAAAAAGGTAGGAAATGTTGATGGAATGGGTGTTGTGAATTAAAGAAACAAAGAAATCCAACTTATACTTACAAAAATTACAAACATGGCCTTATAAGGCCATGTTTAATTAATATTTTCCTTAATTATACACATAACCCTAAAAAGTTTAATTTTTTGGAATGGACCATACTAAATATTTGGGGGTATATATTACAGGTACGCAACTTCTTTTCTAAATCGAACTAACTTGTATAGGGTCTTAAAATGGGTCATAAGATTCAGGCAGTGAGGGAGATACTCGATAACATTGCAACTGATAGGATTAAATTTGGCTTTACTGAGCGCCCTACAAGGGCACCGTTTGAGAATAGGAAGAGAGAAGATACACATTCGTTTATAGCTGACGAAGAAGTTATTGGGAGAGAGGTTGAAAGGAAGACTATTAAAGAGTTGTTGTTGGATTTTAATAGGATACTGAAGGGTTCCATTATTTCCATAGTTGGGATTGTGGACAAGGGAAAACCACGCTTGCTCAGTATGTGTTCAATGACAAGGAGGTCCAAAGTCAGTTTACTCTGAAACTTTGGGTGTGTGTCTCTGAAGTTTTTGACGTGAAAACTATTGTTCAAAAGATCATAGAAAATGCAACTGAAAGGAGACCCGAAAGCAATGAGATGGATTTGTTGCAACGTCAACTTCAAGCAGAAATTTATGAGAAGCGATATTTATTTGTTTTAGACGATGTATGGAATGAGGATATTGAAAGATGGTCCAATTTGAAAAACTTGCTTGTCCGTGGTAAACAGGGAAGTAGAATTTTGGTTACTACACGTAGCAAAAAAGTTGCAAAGATTATAGACTTGTTTTCTTTATTTTCACGTTGCAATTTGAAATTTAAATTCTACAAACGGTAGCATTTAGTATTAGGTAAAAGACTTATAATATACCAGCAATCCCCTCCCAAATTTTCACAAAGATTTAATACAAATTTTGGCATTACTCTGTTAGGATTTTCTCGATGTCAAATCTAGATCCTGTTGAACGTTTTGGGCACACTCTTTTCATTGTTACTGCTATTGGAGCCTAACTGCAAGTAGCTCCGTCCATGGATGAAATTTACATGTTTATTATTTTCACTGGAAAAGTTTTGAGTTATTGGTGAATTTGGTATTTGGTTTTTTTGATCGAAATGAGCAATTCATGAAATGGCTTGTGGGAATCATGTGGAGACTCCTAGCTGTTTGGATATGAAAATCTCACTTATTTAAAGAAGGCAGAGACAGACAAGAGGCTTGGTATAAGTTTATCTCTTTTATCTGATGGTGGAATTGTATTAGTGACAACACGTTTCAGAATTTGCTAAATCTTTTGACTTCTTTAGGCATAGAAACACTCATATATATACTACCAATGTTAAAATGTCAATTTTATTTCTTCTTCCTTATTTCACTCCAAGAATTTGATATTTTGGAGAAATTCTTATTTATCCCATTTCATATGCAGAAACAATTGAAGCGCTGACATCGTGACATACCAATTCGAATCTTCTTCACTCTGCTACTGTGCAATAAGTTGACAAGTCGGGAATTAGATCTCATTGCTTTCATCGTTACAATTGCTCATTCCACGATTGATTTCTTTACTTAAACCAACCACAATATCGATATCATCTTCTAAAAGATCGCAAGGTGCTAAAAGTTGAAGCAGTAGATGCGAGTGGAACCTGACCGAAGTTTTTTTGTGAAAAGGGTGCTCATCTTATCATTTGCTGAAAGGATTGAACTCCACTTATATCGTCCTGTGAATTGTGATCCTCTTCATCTTACTTTATAAGTACTGGTTTGTGATTTCTATTTCTCTTTGCCCCTAGTTTCATGCTTCCACTTCCTCTTGCCTTGGAATTATGCCGTTTTCAGTTAACTCGCTCCTTACTCCAAAACTCTCATTTCACAACTGAGGCGAAGAAGGGATCTATAAAATGAAGTTTTTTTCCCTCCAAAGGAAACCCTGGGAAAGAGGTAGAGCTGAAAGTGGTGCCTCCTCAAGAATCGTTTGGGTATTTATCCTGATTTCAACAAGTTTTTTAAAATGTGTTTGATAGCTTTGTTTGGATTAGAAGCATGATCTTGATATTTAAATCTCGAGATGCACACATTGATAGTGAAACTGGCCACAATATAAGCAAAAGTCAGAGACATGAATCATTTTAAGGCATACAAACATGTAAAATAACAGATGTTAACACCCTAAAATTTTTGAAATTGCTCAGACAACCTCTAAATTCAACCACCCTTTATTAAGATGAGCTTGTCTAGTGTAAACCACCTTAATTTTCATTGATGCTCGATCTATGGGGCTGGGTCAGACTACGGCTCTGTTAGACTTGAAGGAGCGTCTGCAGTTTTTACTGTCTAGGTCTTCATGTCCAGCTCCCAGCGAGTAAATACTAATATAATCACGCACAAATAAAATAGTAACAGTTAATCTCTCCCACTTACCTTTTTTTAATTAGGAAAAAAAAAAAAAAAAAAAGGAAGAAGAAGAAGAAGAAGATGAGCTTGTCTAAGTATCATGGCTTTGTGCAGGCAAAGGTATATGTAGACAGAGCACCATTATTTCAAACAACACAGCCCCTTGCAAATTTCACATTTAGCAAATCAATCATTTACCTTTTTGTTAAATCAATCAAGGCCAACCTCGTACTTTCCTTATAAAGATTATTTAACTTCTTTTCATAATTCCTTCTTCTCCTCTTTTCCTTTACAACTCCTAATCTTTATAATCTATTGATCTCTCATCTCACTCTTTGCTCTACTACCACTCTATTACACATTTTTTATTGATATACCTACTCTTAAACTATTAATTAAATGATTATTACTTTAAGTCTTTTATATCACATTTAGCAAATTAAATGCATCATCATATTATTTGTTAGAGATGATATATAAGCAAAAGTTGAATACGTAAAATTGTTAAATTAGTAAGGGTTTTGTCAAAATCTTTTAAAATGTAATTATTTCATATACATAGTAAGCAAAACTAATTCTTGATTTAGAATAAGTATGGTAGTTTATAAAATTATGAAAATTTCTTTGGGTTGATAGTGGAATTTGTTTCAGAATTTGCTGCATCTTTGACTTCTTTAGGCATAGAATATAGAACCACCCATACCAATGTTAAAATGTCAATGCTATTCCTTCTTCCTTTTTTCACTCTTAAGAGTTTTGATATTTTGGAGAATTTCTGATTTTCAATCATATGCAGAACCAATTGAAGCACTGACATATATGGATTTAAGATTTGAAACTTCTTCACGCTGCAACCATGCAATAAGTTGACATATATTGTCCTGTGTTCCACTTCATCTGGCTTTTCAAGTGCTGGCTTGGTTTCCTTGCTTCTCTTGCTTAAAGCTTAAAGCTTTGATCGTGCTTAGCATTTGTGACTGAAACATGAATATGCTTCTCTTACGGATGTGACATTTTGTGAGTGAAACTTGACTGGACTTAGATTTCATTTTAAGAATTGAAAGTAAATATTGATTTCACATTAATATGCAAGTTTAATAGTTCAATTCTACCACAACTGGATTCTTTGAGGGCACTAAATGCAACATGTATTTATTGGATTTTGTTGAGTTTAAACACATGGGTGGAAAAGAATTTAAGTTTCATATTACAAAGATTAGACAAGTATGAATGGTTAATGTAACACAATAAACCCAATTACATTATTTATTTAGTTTTAATAACAACCTGAAAGGAATTCCAATTGCATAATGGTGTGCTCATCTGCACAGCAGGCTTTCCATTGATGAAAGATTTTTCTTGCATGCAAACTAATTAGCAGTCTTATTCAATTCTTCTACCGTATGCCTTTCTCATAAAACTATTATATCTGAACAATTATTTATGGCTATGAGCTAGTTAGCTCAACCAACTTCAATTTCATGTGTTTTCTGTAACTTTACAAGTTGGAACTGAAGTTTGTGATTTTGTTCTGCAGCTTGATGTTGATATTGCAACTCATACACAAGTCAAGGAAGATGGACCTAAGAGGAGGTTTGCTACTTGTGATTAAGTTGTCTTTTATGCTATTGAGCAGAAATTTAATAGGTTTTTATGGAATGGGAAGGATGTGGAGGCTATTGAGCAAAAGTGGCTTGGAATGATATTTGTTTTCCTAAGAAAGAGGGTGGTTTGGGGCTGAAGAGAATTGATGTCTGGAATAAAACCTCTATGCTTAGGTACATATGGAGTTTGTTTGCTAGATCAAGTTCTTTATGGGTGGCCTGGATTAAGGCAAATTTTCTGAAACACAGGAGTTTTTGGAGTGTCAATATACCACAGAATTGTTCTTGGTGTTGGAGGAAGCTTCTCAGGTTGAGGGATACTGCTAAGAAGTTCTTTAGATTTGAGGTTGGGGATGGAAGAAATATACATCTCTGGTTGGATTTTTGGCATCCTAATGGCATTCTTCTTGAGAAGTATAGTTTTAGAGTTGTTTATGATGCTCAAAGTAGTGTGGAGGCAAAATTATCTTCTGTTATCCATAATGGAGAATGGTTTTGGAGGCCTGCTAGGTCTGAAGCCTTGGTGGATATTCAAACTCGGCTTACTGAAATCAGTTTGGGTTCTTGTGATAAACCTATTTGGATTGCTTCGAGGAAAGGTATCTATGTAAGTTCAGATACTTGGGAGGCTCATAAGGAAAAAATGGATCAGATTGAGTGGTGGAGACTAGTCTGGTTTTCTTTAGCCATTCCTAAGCAAGCTTTCATTTTATGGCTTGCCATGAAGGATAGGTTGGTTACAGGAGTAAGGGTGCTGAGTTGGGGTTATAGAGGAGATATTCAATGTTGTTTTTGCAAGAATCAAATGGAGAGCCGAAACCATTTATTTTTTAAATGCAGCTTTTGTTATAGAATTTGGAAGTTTTGTATGACTAGATGCAAAGTGGCTAATCCCCCTATTATATGGGAGGATATTCTTCAGCTGGGATGTAGTTCTTGGAGTTGTAACACTCTTAAAGGCTTGCTCTATAGGCTGGCTTTGGGTTCTGCAGCTTATAACATTTGGTGCACTAGAAATGAAATTAATCATGCAGGCCATCCACACTCTGAGGAGCAGATTTTGAAGAAAGTATTGTGGGAAGTTCGTGCTAGAATTGTTGGGAAAGGAAAGTTCCCAAGGACTAGGGAGAATATGTTACTCTGCTCCTTATGGAACCTGTCTGAAAGTCTGCTTTGTTGATGATGTGTTGCAGGTTTTTCTAGGTTTGTTTATGGTTTTGAGGATAATCTGTTTCCTCTGTAAGGGTGTTGCTGCAGATTTTATATGTGGCTTCTTTGAGGATAGGGTCTTTTTCCTCTGTTTTGTTGGATTTTGTTTCTGATTTGAGGCTATTGTTTAGCCCTTTGTAAGGGTTTGGTTTAATTGTTTTGGGCTGTTAGCTAGAGTTTTTTCTGCTGGTTGTTGTTTTTTGGCCTCTGTGTAGGCTGTTTTCAGTCTGTTAATCAAGTTTGTATTAGTTGTTGATATGTTCTTGGTTTGTTTTGTTAATGAAGTTGCTTATTCATCCAAAAAAAAAAGTTGCCTTTTAGCATTATAATTTGTTGTTCATTTTTATGTTCTTGTGGTTCTACCTTACACGATCCAACCTATTGGGAGGTCATACTCTGAATGAAGTTTGATACTTGTTTGCAAAGAATGGGTCCATTTTTCTCTCCAATTTACAGCTTACTTTATATAGAGACAGCAGATAGACTTGGATTACTAGTAGAAATCATCAAAATCATTGCTGATATCAACATTGATGTGGAATCAGCAGATCATTGACTTAGAAGTATGCTCTCTCAATCTCTCTCTCTGTAAATTGTACCAAATCATCCTTGAGCTATATAAATAAAAATCCTTTGTTTAAATTGTGTGCTTCATGAATTTGAGTTATGGTTCTTAGTTACATTTTGTGACTCGATCCCTTCTAGTTACCTTGAAAACAACTAGTTATCAATAATGTTTGTCAAGTAAACCTTTTCCTTCGCAATGGGTTTTAAATTTTAAAAATGAGCATATATTTCCCATTGCTATTTTCTGACTTGGTAATCTTGGCAGCTCATAAGAGCATATGGCCATGGTTGTGCATTTTCAGTATAATGTAGTTGCCTTGTGCATATCTTTTTTTCATATATTATATGCTCCTCAACTTCTTAAATGAATTCTTGACAAGTGCTTGGAAACTATTGTACATGTTAACAAATGCCGTTGCTCCTTTTGTTTTATTCAGGTTAATGTGCGGGGATCTTTTCAAGGAGTACTGCTTTCTCTTTGCAGCAATTAGCTTGTGATATCTGCAACGATCTACCCTAAAAACTTGTTTGGATGATAGATGTGGCTATTGTCATAATCCCAACAGACTTGATGAGTGCAATACATGTGCGGCCCATCTTGATCAACCATCAACGTAGCTGGCCTACAATTACTAGTTCTGAGCTCACCAGTGTTCGGCTTCTAATGCATGTCATGAATTCGATGCTCATCGTGACTTGTAAATGACTCTAGTTTCTCTAAATCGTGCAAATTACATTAAGCCATGCTGTTAATGTATTGTGGAGGTTGTGCAAATCTCACTGGGAGGGGTCCCAACCGTGTAGATTCAAAATTATCTTTAGGATTTGTGAAAGAGGCTAGGTTCTTCAGATTCATATAGTAGCTTCGCTTTGTTACCTTGTCCAAAGTTTTCTGCCGTAATGAAATTATGCATTTTGTACTCCATTTATTTTCCAATCTCTTTTACTATATATGTTAATATGTTATATGATTTTGTTCTATGCTCTGTTCTAGTCAATTTAGCTGAGGGGGGTTTTTTTTTTTCTTCTTCTTCTTTTTGTTTTGTTTTGTTCTTCTATGTTAAGTAATAAGTGGGATTTGGATAATTGATACAAAAAAAAAAAAATTAAACAGTAATTAGCAAAGGAAAAAAAAAAAAAAGCAATAGCCATTTATTTCTTAAAAAAAAAAAAAAAACATTATTAGAACACTTATCACCAACGACGATTGTGTATAGTTGTCACTAATGATGTACATATAATCATCAATGACAAGACGTTGTTGCTTAAAGGATTACTATTAGCGAAAACCTTATGTCGAAACTTGGCTCTATGACTCTGCTGATGGCAACAACAGCGGCGCCACCAATTAATCAGCCGAGTTCAGTGATGGCGATGCTTGGCCCTATGCATGGTTAGCTGCATTTTTCATTTTGTTTAATTTCTGATGCCACAATATTGAACCAACATTGTTGCATTAATTGGCCTTGAATTAGAATAAGCACTTATCTACTATATTAAATATTTAATTAAAATTAAAAATTTTGAGCTTCAAAAGCTTAGGGACATGGTTTCCACTATCCAAGCTTAGAAGTAGCAGGCCAAGAATCATGCTATCAAAGATTGGCTTGGAAAGCTGAAGGATGCCAAGTACGAAGCCGACGACTTGCTGGATGACTTCTCCACTCAACTTCTACGACGACAAGTGGTGACACGGGATAAGAAGATGGCAAAAGAGGTAAATTCATATATAATTGTGCATATATATGATGATGTTGTCTGTGACTAAAGCATCGTTAGATCTGCAAACAAATATTTATCACAAAACAAGCACAACAAAATATATATATATATATATATATATATATATATATATATATATATATATAGGTAAGTTGCGTTTGTTTCGGCGTAAAATAATTTTTAAAAAATATTTTTAGTTTGATAAAAAAGCTTATTTAATTTCCGTAAGATAATTTTTCTTTTTAAAACTGTAAACTATTATTTGAGTTTGAGCTTCTCATTCTGAAATTTGCTAAAAGAAATGATAATCAAATAGAAAAATAAAGACAAGACGGAATAAAAAAAATAAAAAATAAACAAGATTTTAAGTAGTTCGGTTTATGACCTACGTCTACATGATAAAACCCCATAGGCTACATTTTGCTCTTATTTCACATGATTGATTTTTTACAAAGATCAATCAATATCCCTACTTATAGGAAAAATAGGATAGGTGAATACACTACAAATAAGGTAATCAAATCACAAAGAGTTGATACGCAATTGCTATGATTTGATTGTAATCACAAGACCCGACTGAGCCATTGCCAAGATTTCACCGGAATATCAATGAGATCCGGTTAGGACTCGGCTAATATTTTGATAATTTTGAAAAATATTGTTACAATTAAAAGTTTGGTGAGACGTGGTTTTCTTTTTATTTCCATTCAACTCTTCCGGCCCACTCCCGCATTTTTTTTCAACATTTCCCATTCAACTAATAGTGATGTCCCACCTAGCTACTCACGCGGGTTCCATTTTCCAACTAAATATCTCTACATAATCTTTGAACATAATTGGCTCTCCTTGAACTATTCACGCGGGTTACATTCAACTATTTCGATTCAACTGATAATGATATGGAATGGACCAACCTCTAACACGGTTTCAACGAAAATGATGCAATCGGTTCCCATTCATGCAAAGAATGTTATAAGTCATGGTATGGGATGTTAGGACAAATGGCCGACTCAGTTCTCTTCAATATTCTCTCAAATTTTCAACATACCTCTTAAATTATGAAAAATTATCAATGATGAAAATACTTTTAATAAAAAATAAAAAAAGCATATAAAAGTGTCTAAATTTAAAAATATAAAAGAAAGAGCATTAAAAATTTTTTTCTTTTAAATTATTATTATTATTATTTTAATTTATAGGACTATTTTAGTCTTCTTGAGAAATATCCTTTTTTTTTTTTTTTTTGTGAGTACTTGATAAATCAGTTCTCTTCAATATCTTTCAAACTTTAATTAATTAGGAAAATGTACCTTTTCAATTACAAAAATTGTTAATTAATGTTTTCTGTGATGAAATTACCCTTAATAAAATAAAACCATTATATATATATATATATATATATATATATATAACTAAAATTATAAGAAAAAAGTGTAGCCAAATTTTAAAATATGAAAGAAAAACAATAAAAGAATTTGTTTTTATTTTGAATTTATAAGAATATTTTTATCTTATTCAAAAATTTGTAGAGTTTTTTTTTTTTTTTTCTTTGGTAGTTTAGAGAAGATATTATTTGAATTAAAAGTTTAGAAGAGAGATTGTAAATTCCGTAATAACTTAATTATAATATATCAAAATTTCTTTGTGAAATACTTTCTTATTCATGCATATTAGACCGCCACACGGCTATGAGCCACCCATTTTGAGCTTTGGAAATTGTTTCAGCGAGATGATAAGAAGATTTATGAGCCGCACATGGCCACATCATATCTAATGTATTCCCTTCAAAGTTTGAACGTCAAGTCAACGATGCACCTCTGATCAATAATATATCCCATGCACCTCTGTGCATGGTTAGGCTGCATTTTTCATTTTGTTTAATTTCTGATAGCATTGTTTTGCATTAGATTTTTTTTTTTTTTGGTTGATAGTTAGTACAATCTTTGGTGATGAGTGGGATTTACAGAGTTATCCCTGCAATTTGATTCTAGAGCTTAAGATTTAAGAAGAATGAGTTAGAAGTTGAAGTTCTGATGACTATCTTAAGAAACCTCATCTGAGACTCATAATATAATAGTCTTTATAAACACCAATATCAAAACAACCAAAACAATTATCTCATAGCCTTGATGAACACCTATATGAGGCACCCAGCCAGGACAGTTTGAATTGGGAACGTGGATACATGATGCTTGGGGCAGTGTAGCAGAAGTCCAGGGATTAGGATCGATCACCATCAACACTTTTATTCCTTAGTTGATTGGGTTTGGATGTTACTTCGTGAAGCAAATCTTTTTAAGCTCCTTGGGTTAGAGCATCTCCAAGAAAGTAAGCAAATCTTCTATAATCCACCAGGTCTAAATCAAAAAAATGACGGAGAAAATGAGAATTCAAGACAATTTGATGTTTATAGGCTTCTTCAAAACCTGATTAATTCCAAGCCAACCTGAATTTTTGAGCCAACACGAGCTGATATATTTAACAGGTAAGGCACCAAACATGAAATATTTAATTTAAATCGAAGGCAAATTGATGAAGTTAAAATTTAAATTTAAGACCTCTGGTTCTAATACCATACAAAATTACAATTTTTTTTTAAAAAAATAATAATCAAATAACAAAAGTTAATCATTTAATGCATAATGAGCTATAAGATTGTCAAGGCTGCGCTCGTAAAAGGTCGTGTCATTGTCGGCGAAGACTTATCACTTGGGTTCAGATAAACTGATCAAAGGATTGAAAGGCTGAAAATTGAAATTGCTAAAACTAAAAAAATAAATTTCATCATTAAATCATTGAAATTTATAATCTGTCATCCCCCACTTTAACGTGTCCTTTACTTTTACTGTTTTTGTTTTTGTTTTTTTTCTTTTTTATCAGTTTGGCTTGTTCATCTGCTTTACAACAAATACATTTTCCTTCTGCGCTCAAACACCTCTCACTGAATCAAAAACTGATTCTGTACCCATTCAATTTGCCTTTGGTGCGTCTTATAGTTTAAATATTATCAAATCCAAGAAAAATATTTTTACAATAATTTGAACTCAAACAAAATGAAAGTAATTCATGCTTATGTAGAATTTTTCAATTAAAATTGAATTTCTTGGCATTTATGAGCTTGATATAGGCTTTTGTTGTCATATATATTGGCTTGTAGAACAGAAACAGAACATGCTTGATTACAAAGGCTTCGCAATTTATCATATTGAACCAACATTGTGGCATTAATTGGCCTTGAATTAGAAACTTGGTCACACACCATGGTGATATTTTTATTTCAATAACCACTTATCCACTATAAAATGCGAATTAGTGAGGCAATAATTTGAGCTTCAAAAGCTTAGGGACACGATTTCCACTATCAAGCTGTGCTTTTGGATGTGGAGGAGCAGCAGGCCAAGAACCATGCTATCAAAGCTAAAGGATGTCATATATGTACAAAGCCGACGACTTGCTAGATGACTTCGCCTCTCAACTTCTACGTCGACAAGTGATGACACGGGATAAGAAGGCGGCAAAATGGGTAAATTCATAAATGTGGATATGATGTCTTCTGTAACTAAAGCATTCCCAAACCCTGCATACAAATATTTATCACAAAACAAGAGCCACAACAAATATATATATATCATTTTACTTACAATATATATATCATTTTAGGTAAGCTGCATTTGTTTTGGCGTAAAATAATTTTTAGAAAATATTTTTAGTTTGATAAAAAAGCTTATTTAATTTCCATAAAATAATTTTTCTTTTTAAAACTGTGAACTATTATTTGAGTTTGAGCTTCTCATTCTGAAATTAGCTAAAAGAAATGATAATCAAATAGAAAAATAAAGACAAGACGGAATAAAAAAAATAAACAAGATTTTAAGTAGTTCGGTTTATGACCTATATATGTCTACATGATAAAGCCCCATAGGCTACATTTTGCTCTTATTTCACTTTATTGATCTTTTACAAAGATCAATCAATATCCTACTCACAGGAAAAATAAGATAGGTGAATACACTACAAATAAGATAATCAAATCACAAAGAGTTAATACGCAATTGCAATGATTTGATTGTAATCACAAGACCAGTGAGCCATTGCCAAGACTTCACTGGAATATCACCAAGACTCGGTTAGGACTCGGCTAAGACCCCGACATTGTCAAAGAAAAAATAATTGGTAGAACAAAAAGCAATTAAAGTAGAATCAAATTTGCAAGAAATTGTGAAAGAAAAATTTAATTATACACACTCCTTTTTATTCATTCCCATCTTTTAAGAATTATCAATAAAAAGAAGCAAATTAAAAAAATTGGTTGTTGTTTCTACCCCCACAATTATTTCACCTACTCATGAATTATGTTTACCGATTTCAAAAAATAATGAATTAGAGAAAATTGAGGAGAGTAAGCAAATAGAGGAATTAAGTAATTAAGTAATTAAAGGGAAACTAGTAAGCCATTGGAAAAAAATAAAAAATAAAAGGGTAAAGTTCACATATCCCCTCAAACTACCACTCAATTGACAATGTATCATCTAACTTTGATAATATCCCCCCCCAAACTACTAAAACATTGTCAATGTCACCCCAAAACTAGCAAAAAGATAAAAATATGCCTATAAATTTTTCAATAAGACAAAAATACCCCTATAAATTTGAAAAAAAAATGAATTTTTAATTTTTTTTTAAATGAAAAATGTTAATTTAAAAAATTTTTTTAAAAAAAGAAAACAAATTTTTAAAACAATTTTTTTTAAACGAAAATTTTTATTTTTTTTAAAACAGAAATTTTTTATTTTTTTTTAAAAAAAGATTTTTTATTTTATTTTTTTAAATTAAGTTCTTTTTAGAAGTTTTAGTATTTTTTGTTTTTATTTTACTAAAAATTGTTTCATCATTGTCATTGAGGGGAATATTAACAATATTTTGATAATTTTGAAAAATATAGTCTTTGATAAGATGTGGTTTTCTTTTTATTTCCATTCAACTCTTCTGGCCCACCCCCGCATTTTTTTCAACATCTCCCATTCAACTAATAGTGATGTCCCACCGACTCGCGCGGGTACCATTTTCCAACTAAATATCTCTACGTTATCTTTGGCACGGCACTCCTTGAACCATTCACACCAATTTCAGTGGCGTGGCTTAAACGTCAAGCAAAGTAGAAATGGGATTTACTTGGAAGACCCAACTGAAATTTCTGAAAATGCATGTCGATTGAATTCAGTCTTCAAATAATACGAAATTCCACTTCACAAAGATCGAACCAATTTTAAAAAGTATTGACGTTTTTTTGTTAGCAGATTTATAAGATACCCAGTTCACCGTCCATATTAAACACTTTTGGATCTGACTCGGCCACACGGCTTTAACCGTGTTGATGTCACGTACAGTTTCTTGTTTTCCAAGAAAGTGAGAAATTATAATAATAAAATGCACTCAATTGAAAGAAAAATAATTTCTTTCTTGCCAAGAAAAAAAAAAAGGAAGAATTACATTTGACACGCATATATAGCATTGGTGTCGGTGAATAAATTTTGCAAAAAATTTAATTTGGATAATGAAAAAACATAAAGATACTAAGTTCACCGTCCTTAAAAATATAAACCCATCTCGTTGAAATAGTTATACATCAATCCCAATATGGCCTAGCTGATTTGATGAGCAATGACCTACCCAATGCCTACTATTATTAATGGGGATCTTTTAAATATTAGGTGGCGTAAACAAATTAAAAATATATATATATTGCAAAAAAAGGCCCAACACAAAACCCACCAAACAAACCCCACCTTCATTTATCAACCTAATATAGCATAGATTGGAATTTCTTACCTATTGTGCTTAAATTTCAAGAAATTTGGACAAAATTTTGGAGAATTCCAGTTTCATGTAAGAATTGATGAGTTTAGAGTAGAGGTGATAATTCATATTTTGCGTCGGTATGAGTCGTGATTTAAGTATGTATATAAGATTATGTAAGTTAATTTTAACTCGATCCATTTAATTAAACAGATTAGATTCCTCAATCTTAATATTAATCTCTTAATTTTGTGTTAAATTTATGTCGAATTTGCAAGTCGTGTCAATTAGAGTTAATTAAATGATTAGATTCCTCAATCTTAATATTAATCTCTTAATTTTGTGTTAAATTTATGTCGAATTTGCGAGTCGTGTCAATTAGAGTGTTACTTAGACATTTGGTCCTTTAAAATACTTAATCATGACGTCCCTTGGACGAGGGATCCCTATTATTCTTCACATAGGAAGGTAATTAATTAGATAATAACTTGAAGATTAGTGGCTGCTTTTGGTATGCAGTAAAACTTTTTATAATATTGGTGGTCAATAACCGAAAGTGCATAATATGTAATATATAATTCATTGTTTAGGAGGTGAAGAAGAAATTAAGAGACGAAGCAACACGTTTTAAGAGACAAACGAACATGGCGACCCCACTCAACCCCAGCTTTACTGTTATCCTTCTCTATGCTTTGCCAAATCTTATCCACCAAGGCACAAATTTCCCATACATTTATTGTACCAAGTCCAATTTGTCAAACGGCAAATATTGGATATTTATTTGACTGACTTACTGTCTCATCACATAAATGCACCTATTTATGTCCAATTTACCAAAAAACTAAAAAGAAAGTCAATGAATAAGGAATAATGATACACCAACGACTCCCACGATTTCCAAATCTTTTCCTGTACGTTCAACTGATAATGATATGGAATGGACCAACCTCTAACACGGTTTCAATGAAAATGATGCAATCGGTTTTCATTCATGCAAAGAATGTTATAAGTCATGGTATGGGAATTGGATTCCTGTTATTAATTAGGACAGTGTACCTTTTGAATTACAAAAATTGTTAATTAATGTTTTCCCGTGATGAAATTGCCCTTAATAAAATAAAACCATTTTTTTTAAGAAAAAAAATTGAGAATAACTTATATAGGGAGGTTGTACAAAAGTCACATTTTGTGCCACCAATAAGGACTTGACACATCAGCTAATTTTGTTAGATTTATACTCCAAACAAAAACTCAACCACACTAGATTATACTCTAAAAAATAAAAATTAATTTTTATTTAAAAAAAAACAGATTTGAAGGGTGGCGGTCCCACATTGGGTGGTGGCGCCTTGAGCCATGGGGTGGCGCGCGACCACTCCCATGGCTTGGGGTGGCTCGCCGGCCACCCCATAGGCCATAGCCACCCAGATCCGGATCGGGGTGGCTGCCGCCACCCCAACCCATGGGGTGGCTCACCGGCCACTCCCATGGCCTGGGGATGGCGGCGAGCCACCCCGAGCCATGGGATTCTGCAGCTTATAACATTTGGTGCACTAGAAATGAAATTAATCATGCAGGCCATCCACACTCTGAGGAGCAGATTTTGAAGAAAGTATTGTGGGAAGTTCGTGCTAGAATTGTTGGGAAAGGAAAGTTCCCAAGGACTAGGGAGAATATGTTACTCTGCTCCTTATGGAACCTGTCTGAAAGTCTGCTTTGTTGATGATGTGTTGCAGGTTTTTCTAGGTTTGTTTATGGTTTTGAGGATAATCTGTTTCCTCTGTAAGGGTGTTGCTGCAGATTTTATATGTGGCTTCTTTGAGGATAGGGTCTTTTTCCTCTGTTTTGTTGGATTTTGTTTCTGATTTGAGGCTATTGTTTAGCCCTTTGTAAGGGTTTGGTTTAATTGTTTTGGGCTGTTAGCTAGAGTTTTTTCTGCTGGTTGTTGTTTTTTGGCCTCTGTGTAGGCTGTTTGCAGTCTGTTAATCAAGTTTGTATTAGTTGTTGATATGTTCTTGGTTTGTTTTGTTAATGAAGTTGCTTATTCATCCAAAAAAAAAAGTTGCCTTTTAGCATTATAATTTGTTGTTCATTTTTATGTTCTTGTGGTTCTACCTTCGCACGATCCAACCTATTGGGAGGTCATACTCTGAATGAAGTTTGATACTTGTTTGCAAAGAATGGGTCCATTTTTCTCTCCAATTTACAGCTTACTTTATATAGAGACAGCAGATAGACTTGGATTACTAGTAGAAATCATCAAAATCATTGCTGATATCAACATTGATGTGGAATCAGCAGATCATTGACTTAGAAGTATGCTCTCTCTCAATCTCTCTCTCTGTAAATTGTACCAAATCATCCTTGAGCTATATAAATAAAAATCCTTTGTTTAAATTGTGTGCTTCATGAATTTGAGTTATGGTTCTTAGTTACATTTTGTGACTCGATCCCTTCTAGTTACCTTGAAAACAACTAGTTATCAATAATGTTTGTCAAGTAAACCTTTTCCTTCGCAATGGGTTTTTAAATTTTAAAAATGAGCATATATTTCCCATTGCTATTTTCTGACTTGGTAATCTTGGCAGCTCATAAGAGCATATGGCCATGGTTGTGCATTTTCAGTATAATGTAGTTGCCTTGTGCATATCTTTTTTTCATATATTATATGCTCCTCAACTTCTTAAATGAATTCTTGACAAGTGCTTGGAAACTATTGTACATGTTAACAAATGCCGTTGCTCCTTTTTGTTTTATTCAGGTTAATGTGCGGGGGATCTTTTCAAGGAGTACTGCTTTCTCTTTTGCAGCAATTAGCTTGTGATATCTGCAACGATCTACCCTAAAAACTTGTTTGGATGATAGATGTGGCTATTGTCATAATCCCAACAGACTTGATGAGTGCAATACATGTGCGGCCCATCTTGATCAACCATCAACGTAGCTGGCCTACAATTACTAGTTCTGAGCTCACCAGTGTTCGGCTTCTAATGCATGTCATGAATTCGATGCTCATCGTGACTTGTAAATGACTCTAGTTTCTCTAAATCGTGCAAATTACATTAAGCCATGCTGTTAATGTATTGTGGAGGTTGTGCAAATCTCACTGGGAGGGGTCCCAACCGTGTAGATTCAAAATTATCTTTAGGATTTGTGAAAGAGGCTAGGTTCTTCAGATTCATATAGTAGCTTCGCTTTGTTACCTTGTCCAAAGTTTTCTGCCGTAATGAAATTATGCATTTTGTACTCCATTTATTTTCCAATCTCTTTTACTATATATGTTAATATGTTATATGATTTTGTTCTATGCTCTGTTCTAGTCAATTTAGCTGAGGGGGTTTTTTCTTCTTCTTCTTTTGTTTTGTTTTGTTCTTCTATGTTAAGTAATAAGTGGGATTTGGATAATTGATACAAAAAAAAAAATTAAACAGTAATTAGCAAAGGAAAAAAAAAAGCAATAGCCATTTATTTCTTAAAAAAAAACATTATTAGAACACTTATCACCAACGACGATTGTGTATAGTTGTCACTAATGATGTACATATAATCATCAATGACAAGACGTTGTTGCTTAAAGGATTACTATTAGCGAAAACCTTATGTCGAAACTTGGCTCTATGACTCTGCTGATGGCAACAACAGCGGCGCCACCAATTAATCAGCCGAGTTCAGTGATGGCGATGCTTGGCCCTATGCATGGTTAGCTGCATTTTTCATTTTGTTTAATTTCTGATGCCACAATATTGAACCAACATTGTTGCATTAATTGGCCTTGAATTAGAATAAGCACTTATCTACTATATTAAATATTTAATTAAAATTAAAAATTTTGAGCTTCAAAAGCTTAGGGACATGGTTTCCACTATCCAAGCTTAGAAGTAGCAGGCCAAGAATCATGCTATCAAAGATTGGCTTGGAAAGCTGAAGGATGCCAAGTACGAAGCCGACGACTTGCTGGATGACTTCTCCACTCAACTTCTACGACGACAAGTGGTGACACGGGATAAGAAGATGGCAAAAGAGGTAAATTCATATATAATTGTGCATATATATGATGATGTTGTCTGTGACTAAAGCATCGTTAGATCTGCAAACAAATATTTATCACAAAACAAGCACAACAAAATATATATATATATATATATATATATATATATATATATATATATATATAGGTAAGTTGCGTTTGTTTCAGTAAAATAATTTTTAAAAATATTTTTAGTTTGATAAAAAGCTTATTTAATTTCCGTAAGATAATTTTTCTTTTAAAACTGTAAACTATTATTTGAGTTTGAGCTTCTCATTCTGAAATTTGCTAAAAGAAATGATAATCAAATAGAAAAATAAAGACAAGACGGAATAAAAAAATAAAAATAAACAAGATTTTAAGTAGTTCGGTTTATGACCTACGTCTACATGATAAAACCCCATAGGCTACATTTTGCTCTTATTTCACATGATTGATTTTTTACAAAGATCAATCAATATCCCTACTTATAGGAAAAATAGGATAGGTGAATACACTACAAATAAGGTAATCAAATCACAAAGAGTTGATACTGCAATTGCTATGATTTGATTGTAATCACAAGACCCGACTGAGCCATTGCCAAGATTTCACCGGAATATCAATGAGATCCGGTTAGGACTCGGCTAATATTTTGATAATTTTGAAAAATATTGTTACAATTAAAAGTTTGGTGAGACGTGGTTTTCTTTTTATTTCCATTCAACTCTTCCGGCCCACTCCCGCATTTTTTTTCAACATTTCCCATTCAACTAATAGTGATGTCCCACCTAGCTACTCACGCGGGTTCCATTTTCCAACTAAATATCTCTACATAATCTTTGAACATAATTGGCTCTCCTTGAACTATTCACGCGGGTTACATTCAACTATTTCGATTCAACTGATAATGATATGGAATGGACCAACCTCTAACACGGTTTCAACGAAAATGATGCAATCGGTTCCCATTCATGCAAAGAATGTTATAAGTCATGGTATGGGATGTTAGGACAAATGGCCGACTCAGTTCTCTTCAATATTCTCTCAAATTTTCAACATACCTCTTAAATTATGAAAAATTATCAATGATGAAAATACTTTTAATAAAAAATAAAAAAAGCATATAAAAAGTGTCTAAATTTAAAAATATAAAAGAAAGAGCATTAAAAATTTTTTTTTTCTTTTAAATTATTATTATTATTATTTTAATTTATAGGACTATTTTAGTCTTCTTGAGAAATATCCTTTTTTTTTTTTTTTTTTGTGAGTACTTGATAAATCAGTTCTCTTCAATATCTTTCAAACTTTAATTAATTAGGAAAATGTACCTTTTCAATTACAAAAATTGTTAATTAATGTTTTCCTGTGATGAAATTACCCTTAATAAAATAAAACCATTATATATATATATATATATATATATATATATATAACTAAAATTATAAGAAAAAAAAGTGTAGCCAAATTTTAAAATATGAAAGAAAAAACAATAAAAAGAATTTGTTTTTTTATTTTGAATTTATAAGAATATTTTTATCTTATTCAAAAATTTGTAGAGTTTTTTTTTTTTTTTTCTTTGGTAGTTTAGAGAAGATATTATTTGAATTAAAAGTTTAGAAGAGAGATTGTAAATTCCGTAATAACTTAATTATAATATATCAAAATTTCTTTGTGAAATACTTTCTTATTCATGCATATTAGACCGCCACACGGCTATGAGCCACCCATTTTTGAGCTTTGGAAATTGTTTCAGCGAGATGATAAGAAGATTTATGAGCCGCACATGGCCACATCATATCTAATGTATTCCCTTCAAAGTTTGAACGTCAAGTCAACGATGCACCTCTGATCAATAATATATCCCATGCACCTCTGTGCATGGTTAGGCTGCATTTTTCATTTTGTTTAATTTCTGATAGCATTGTTTTGCATTAGATTTTTTTTTTTTTTGGTTGATAGTTAGTACAATCTTTGGTGATGAGTGGGATTTACAGAGTTATCCCTGCAATTTGATTCTAGAGCTTAAGATTTAAGAAGAATGAGTTAGAAGTTGAAGTTCTGATGACTATCTTAAGAAACCTCATCTGAGACTCATAATATAATAGTCTTTATAAACACCAATATCAAAACAACCAAAACAATTATCTCATAGCCTTGATGAACACCTATATGAGGCACCCAGCCAGGACAGTTTGAATTGGGAACGTGGATACATGATGCTTGGGGCAGTGTAGCAGAAGTCCAGGGATTAGGATCGATCACCATCAACACTTTTATTCCTTAGTTGATTGGGTTTGGATGTTACTTCGTGAAGCAAATCTTTTTAAGCTCCTTGGGTTAGAGCATCTCCAAGAAAGTAAGCAAATCTTCTATAATCCACCAGGTCTAAATCAAAAAATGACGGAGAAAATGAGAATTCAAGACAATTTGATGTTTATAGGCTTCTTCAAAACCTGATTAATTCCAAGCCAACCTGAATTTTTGAGCCAACACGAGCTGATATATTTAACAGGTAAGGCACCAAACATGAAATATTTAATTTAAATCGAAGGCAAATTGATGAAGTTAAAATTTAAATTTAAGACCTCTGGTTCTAATACCATACAAAATTACAATTTTTTTAAAAATAATAATCAAATAACAAAAGTTAATCATTTAATGCATAATGAGCTATAAGATTGTCAAGGCTGCGCTCGTAAAAGGTCGTGTCATTGTCGGCGAAGACTTATCACTTGGGTTCAGATAAACTGATCAAAGGATTGAAAGGCTGAAAATTGAAATTGCTAAAACTAAAAAAATAAATTTCATCATTAAATCATTGAAATTTATAATCTGTCATCCCCACTTTAACGTGTCCTTTACTTTTACTGTTTTTGTTTTTGTTTTTTCTTTTTATCAGTTTGGCTTGTTCATCTGCTTTACAACAAATACATTTTCCTTCTGCGCTCAAACACCTCTCACTGAATCAAAACTGATTCTGTACCCATTCAATTTGCCTTTGGTGCGTCTTATAGTTTAAATATTATCAAATCCAAGAAAAATATTTTTACAATAATTTGAACTCAAACAAAATGAAAGTAATTCATGCTTATGTAGAATTTTTCAATTAAAATTGAATTTCTTGGCATTTATGAGCTTGATATAGGCTTTTGTTGTCATATATATTGGCTTGTAGAACAGAAACAGAACATGCTTGATTACAAAGGCTTCGCAATTTATCATATTGAACCAACATTGTGGCATTAATTGGCCTTGAATTAGAAACTTGGTCACACACCATGGTGATATTTTTATTTCAATAACCACTTATCCACTATAAAATGCGAATTAGTGAGGCAATAATTTGAGCTTCAAAAGCTTAGGGACACGATTTCCACTATCCAAGCTGTGCTTTTGGATGTGGAGGAGCAGCAGGCCAAGAACCATGCTATCAAAGCTAAAGGATGTCATATATGTACAAAGCCGACGACTTGCTAGATGACTTCGCCTCTCAACTTCTACGTCGACAAGTGATGACACGGGATAAGAAGGCGGCAAAATGGGTAAATTCATAAATGTGGATATGATGTCTTCTGTAACTAAAGCATTCCCAAACCCTGCATACAAATATTTATCACAAAACAAGAGCCACAACAAATATATATATATCATTTTACTTACAATATATATATCATTTTAGGTAAGCTGCATTTGTTTTGGCGTAAAATAATTTTTAGAAAATATTTTTAGTTTGATAAAAAAGCTTATTTAATTTCCATAAAATAATTTTTCTTTTTAAAACTGTGAACTATTATTTGAGTTTGAGCTTCTCATTCTGAAATTAGCTAAAAGAAATGATAATCAAATAGAAAAATAAAGACAAGACGGAATAAAAAAAATAAACAAGATTTTAAGTAGTTCGGTTTATGACCTATATATGTCTACATGATAAAGCCCCATAGGCTACATTTTGCTCTTATTTCACTTTATTGATCTTTTACAAAGATCAATCAATATCCCTACTCACAGGAAAAATAAGATAGGTGAATACACTACAAATAAGATAATCAAATCACAAAGAGTTAATACGCAATTGCAATGATTTGATTGTAATCACAAGACCCGACTGAGCCATTGCCAAGACTTCACTGGAATATCACCAAGACTCGGTTAGGACTCGGCTAAGACCCCGACATTGTCAAAGAAAAAATAATTGGTAGAACAAAAAGCAATTAAAGTAGAATCAAATTTGCAAGAAATTGTGAAAGAAAAATTTAATTATACACACTCCTTTTTATTCATTCCCATCTTTTAAGAATTATCAATAAAAAGAAGCAAATTAAAAAAATTGGTTGTTGTTTCTACCCCCACAATTATTTCACCTACTCATGAATTATGTTTACCGATTTCAAAAAATAATGAATTAGAGAAAATTGAGGAGAGTAAGCAAATAGAGGAATTAAGTAATTAAGTAATTAAAGGGAAACTAGTAAGCCATTGGAAAAAATAAAAATAAAAGGGTAAAGTTCACATATCCTCAAACTACCACTCAATTGACAATGTATCATCTAACTTTGATAATATCCCCCCCCAAACTACTAAAACATTGTCAATGTCACCCCAAAACTAGCAAAAAGATAAAAATATGCCTATAAATTTTCAATAAGACAAAAATACCCTATAAATTTGAAAAAATGAATTTTTAATTTTTTTAAATGAAAATGTTAATTTAAAAAATTTTTTTAAAAAAAGAAAACAAATTTTTAAAACAATTTTTTTTAAACGAAAATTTTTATTTTTTTTAAAACAGAAATTTTTTATTTTTTTTTAAAAAAAGATTTTTTATTTTATTTTTTTAAATTAAGTTCTTTTTAGAAGTTTTAGTATTTTTGTTTTTATTTTACTAAAAATTGTTTCATCATTGTCATTGAGGGGAATATTAACAATATTTTGATAATTTTGAAAAATATAGTCTTTGATAAGATGTGGTTTTCTTTTTATTTCCATTCAACTCTTCTGGCCCACCCCCGCATTTTTTTCAACATCTCCCATTCAACTAATAGTGATGTCCCACCGACTCGCGCGGGTACCATTTTCCAACTAAATATCTCTACGTTATCTTTGGCACGGCACTCCTTGAACCATTCACACCAATTTCAGTGGCGTGGCTTAAACGTCAAGCAAAGTAGAAATGGGATTTACTTGGAAGACCCAACTGAAATTTCTGAAAATGCATGTCTGATTGAATTCAGTCTTCAAATAATACGAAATTCCACTTCACAAAGATCGAACCAATTTTAAAAAGTATTGACGTTTTTTTGTTAGCAGATTTATAAGATACCCAGTTCACCGTCCATATTAAACACTTTTGGATCTGACTCGGCCACACGGCTTTAACCGTGTTGATGTCACGTACAGTTTCTTGTTTTCCAAGAAAGTGAGAAATTATAATAATAAAATGCACTCAATTGAAAGAAAAATAATTTCTTTCTTGCCAAGAAAAAAAAAAAGGAAGAATTACATTTGACACGCATATATAGCATTGGTGTCGGTGAATAAATTTTGCAAAAAATTTAATTTGGATAATGAAAAAACATAAAGATACTAAGTTCACCGTCCTTAAAAATATAAACCCATCTCGTTGAAATAGTTATACATCAATCCCAATATGGCCTAGCTGATTTGATGAGCAATGACCTACCCAATGCCTACTATTATTAATGGGGATCTTTTAAATATTAGGTGGCGTAAACAAATTAAAAATATATATATATTGCAAAAAAAGGCCCAACACAAAACCCACCAAACAAACCCCACCTTCATTTATCAACCTAATATAGCATAGATTGGAATTTCTTACCTATTGTGCTTAAATTTCAAGAAATTTGGACAAAATTTTGGAGAATTCCAGTTTCATGTAAGAATTGATGAGTTTAGAGTAGAGGTGATAATTCATATTTGCGCGTCAGGTATGAGTCGTGACGAAGTATGTATATAAGATTATGTAAGTTAATTTTAACTCGATCCATTTAATTAAACAGATTAGATTCCTCAATCTTAATATTAATCTCTTAATTTTGTGTTAAATTTATGTCGAATTTGCGAGTCGTGTCAATTAGAGTTAATTAAACAGATTAGATTCCTCAATCTTAATATTAATCTCTTAATTTTGTGTTAAATTTATGTCGAATTTGCGAGTCGTGTCAATTAGAGTGTTACTTAGACATTTGGTCCTTTAAAATACTTAATCATGACGTCCCTTGGACGAGGGATCCCTATTATTCTTCACATAGGAAGGTAATTAATTAGATAATAACTTGAAGATTAGTGGCTGCTTTTGGTATGCAGTAAAACTTTTTATAATATTGGTGGTCAATAACCGAAAGTGCATAATATGTAATATATAATTCATTGTTTAGGAGGTGAAGAAGAAATTAAGAGACGAAGCAACACGTTTTAAGAGACAAACGAACATGGCGACCCCACTCAACCCCAGCTTTACTGTTATCCTTCTCTATGCTTTGCCAAATCTTATCCACCAAGGCACAAATTTCCCATACATTTATTGTACCAAGTCCAATTTGTCAAACGGCAAATATTGGATATTTATTTGACTGACTTACTGTCTCATCACATAAATGCACCTATTTATGTCCAATTTACCAAAAAACTAAAAAGAAAGTCAATGAATAAGGAATAATGATACACCAACGACTCCCACGATTTCCAAATCTTTTCTGTACGCTCAACTGATAATGATATGGAATGGACCAACCTCTAACACGGTTTCAATGAAAATGATGCAATCGGTTTTCATTCATGCAAAGAATGTTATAAGTCATGGTATGGGAATTGGATTCTGTTATTAATTAGGACAGTGTACCTTTTGAATTACAAAAATTGTTAATTAATGTTTTCCGTGATGAAATTGCCCTTAATAAAATAAAACCATTTTTTTAAGAAAAAATTGAGAATAACTTATATAGGAGGTTGTAGAGAAAGTCACATTTGTGCCACCAATAAGGACTTGACACATCAGCTAATTTTGTTAGATTTATACTCCAAACAAAAACTCAACCACACTAGATTATACTCTAAAAAAAATAAAAAATTAATTTTTTTATTTAAAAAAAAAAAAAAACAGATTTGAAGGGTGGCGGTCCCCACATTGGGTGGTGGCCGCCTGTGCCATGGGGTGGCGCGCGCCACTCCCATGGCTTGGGGTGGCTCGCCGGCCACCCCATAGGCCATAGCCACCCCAGATCCGGATCTGGGGTGGCTAGCCGCCACCCCCAACCCATGGGGTGGCTCACCGCCACTCCCATGGCCTAAGGGATGGCCGGCGAGCCACCCCCAAAGCCATGGGAGTGGCCGTGCGGCCACCCCTAGCCTAGGGGTGGCGGCCACCACCCAGATCCGGACCGGGTGGTTGGCCGCCACGCCCAGCCCATGGGGTGGCTGCGCAGCCTCCCATGGCACGGGGTGGCTCGCGGCCATCCCATAGGCCATGGGAGTGGCCGGTGAGCCACCCCCATGGGCTGCGGGTGGCGGCCAGCCACCCCAGATCCGGATTTGGGGTGGTTGCCCGCCACCCCATGGCCTATGGGGTGGCCGGCGAGCCACCCCAAGCCATGGGAGTGGCAGTGCGGTCATCCCCATGGCTGGGGGCGGTGGCCGGCCACCCAATGTGGGGGAAGGGTGGCCAACTGGCCACCCCTTCAAATCTTTTTTTTTTTTAAATAAAAAAATTAATTTCTTATTTTTTTTAGAGTATAATCTAGTGTGGTTGAGTTTTTGTTTGGAGTATAAGTCTAACAAAATTAGCTGATGTATCAAGTCCTTATTAGTGGCACAAAATGTGACTTTTGTGCAACCTCCCTATATAAGTTGTTCTCAAAAAAAATTATAACTAAAATTATAAGAAAAAAATGGGTTACCCAAATTTTAAAATATGAAAGAAAAAACAATAAAAAGAATTTGTTTTTTTTTTTTATTTTGAATTTATAAGAATATTTTTATCTTACTAAAAAATTTGTAGATTTTTTTTTTTTTGGTATTTTAGAGAAGATATTATTTAAATTAAAAGTTTGGAAGAGACATTGTAAGTTTTGTAATAACTTAATTATAATATATCAAAATTTCTTTGTTAATGAAATACTTTTTTTTTTTAAATGAAATACTTTCTTATTCATGCATTTAAGACCACACGGCTATGAGCCACCCATTATTCCTATTGATCATGACCTTTGGAAATTGATTCGGCGAGACAATAAGAAGATTTAAGAAGTGAAATATGAGCCGCACATGCATGGCCACATCATATCAAATGGACTCCCTTTAAAGTTTGAATGTCAAGTGAACGATGCACCTCTGAATCATCAATAATATATCCCATACACCTCTGCATCATCAATAATTCCCTCAAGATTGGTTAACTTGACTCACCACCCACAACCCACAAATGGCTGAAATAGTTCTCTACGACACTGCTGGGAGCATCATTAGGAGTTTGGGCTCTCTTGCTCTCCAAGAGATTGGAGTGTTATGGGGTTTCAAAGATGAGCTTCGAAAACTCGGGGACACCGTTTCCACCATCCAAGCTGTGCTTTTGGACTCGGAGGAGAAGCAGGCCCATAACCATGTGATCAAAGATTGGCTTCGAAAGCTCAAGGATGCCATGTACGACGCTGACGACTTGCTGGATGACTACTCCACTCATCTTCTACGCCGACAACTGATGACTAGGGATAAGAAGATGGCAAAACAGGTAAATTCTTCATTAATGTGCACATGATGTTGTCTGTCACTAAAGCATTCTCAGACCTGCATACAAATATTTATCACAACACAAGCCAAAGCAAATATATATCATTTTACGTAGTTTAAAATTTCTCAACAACAACAACAACAACAATTTGTTCATTATAATTTTAAACCCAACTACTGAACAGTATGGAAATTCTAATCTCAAGATAATTTCATCATAAACCCAGTTATTTCTAATATATATATATATATATATATATATATATATATAAGCAATAATAACTTAAATTGACATGGAATTAGAAGTGGCAAAGAGTACAAATTACCTCGATAGTCAATATTGTACTAAAAGTTAGGCGACAACTATTAAAACGTGAACAGTAAGGTTTAGCTGAATTATCCCTATACTAGGCACGTAAATCGTGATTAAAATTCATTCCTAAGTTACTTGACCTTTCAAACCTTCCCACTATTATTAGAGATGTTTAATTCTTAGAAATAAGTTAAAAGCTTAACCCTAAAGTTTCTTTCCTTTTCTCTTTATAAAAAAATATTTTTAATGTTTATTTCTTTTTTGTACCTTGGTCCGAACATAAAGTTTTCTTTTTCCTTAAAATGTATCATATTCTAGGAGCTCATTCTATTAATATTTTCATAACTTTTGAATAAATAAACGAAAGTAGGGTTAATCTTGAAATTTCACTAAAAAGGTGGTTTAGTTTTCTTCCAAAATTCTCAAAATTGTTTTTATGGGGGCTTGGGTAAGAAATGGCCCATTTGAACCTCCTCCTAACTAGGTAAACCAGATAAGGCCCACAACTCACTAAATGGACCTAAATTAGAGCACTACACTTTGGTCACTTGGCCCATTGGCCCACAACACATATATCTAAGGTTTTTAACTTGACGAAATTTGGATCAAATACCCACCTAAACATGCCATGGACTGAAAGTTTAATTTCCAGATTTAACCCAAAGCTCTTCTTGATGCCATATATGAGAAAGTACTTATTTTCTTGATATAAGTCTTAACACCGCTTGAGGCCGTTGAGGGTTATGTTTAGAAGTTTTTTACCACTCAAATGAGCCATTGAAAAGAGGTTTTTGGCTATAAAAGTTTCTGGTTTTTGGCTTTAGGTATTAGATCCTATGTCTATTTTATGAATGAACATCATTATAAACGTCATTTTTAAAGGACAATATTTTCTTCCAAAAAGATCAACACATCTTGTACACATAGACTTAAATTGATTTCTGGTTATAAACTATCATCTTACAAAATTATGAATGAAACATTAAGTTATGCCCATCATTAGGGATAAGACTATGCCATGGATTAGTCCATTAGGTTAAGAAATTAATTATCTCTTATAATCTCTTTTAGGGTCTTTGATCCAATTTTTATTAAGTTCACTAGGGCCAATAACATTGGTTCATATATCTAAAGCCCAAGACATTGGGCCAAAACTCGTATTAACTTATATCAAATATGGGATGTTACAGTAACAATGTTTTCATGTATCATTTTGACATATATAGATGCTTTTATATTCCATTGTTTTGTCTATTTTCTTTATCCTTACAACTGCTATAAATAGAATCTTACCAAAAACAGTCTCATTTGTAAGAGTACTAACCATATGCAAAAAATGTACGGTTAATTAAGTTGCAACATCTTTCCAAGGAGCAAATGGAGTCTAGAAAAAGCCACATAAATTATCGGCTCCCATTATAAACCCAACTACTCAATGGTAAGGGAATTCTAAAACTATCACCGTGAATGGATTGGAGTGGGTGGTTGTAAATAAAACAACCCAAAAAAAAAAAAAAAAAACTCTAACTTAAACTTACAACAATTACAAACATGACCTTCATATTTTCCTTAATTACACATATAGCCCAAAAAATGTTTAACTTTTCGCAATGGACCATACTAAATATTTGGGAGTATTACAGGTACGCATCTTCTTTTCCAAATCGAACCAGCTTGTATATGGCTTTAAAATGAGTCATAGGATCAAGGCAGTTAGGGCGAGACTGGATGAAATTGCAACTGATAGGATCAAATTTGGCTTCAATGAGCACACCACAGCGACACAGTTTGAGCATATGAAAAGACAAGATACACACTCATTTGTACATGGGGAAGATGTCATTGGGAGAGAGGATGATAAGGAGTCTGTTAAAAAGCTATTATTCGATCCCAATATGAATGAGAAGAATGTTTCCATAATTCCCATAGTTGGGATTGGTGGACAAGGAAAGACCACGCTTGCGCAGTATGCGTACAACGACGAGGAGGTTCGAAGACATTTTGACCTGAGGATGTGGGCATGTGTCTCTGATCATTTTGACGTGAAAGCTATCATTGTAAAGCTCATAGAATCTGCGACTAAGGAAAGACCTAAAAGCCTTGAGATGGATCCATTGCAAAGTGAGCTTCGAGCAAAAATTGATGGGAAGCGATATTTACTTGTTTTAGACGATGTGTGGAATGAGAATCGTGGTACGTGGTCCAACTTGGAAAAGTTGTTAGTGGGTGGCCTAAGAGGAAGCAAAGTTTTGATTACTACACGTAGCGAAAAGGTTGCAGAGATTACAGGCACAGTTTCACCATATCCGTTAAGAGGTTTATCTGAAAACAATTCTTGGAATTTATTTAAGAAAATGGCATTTAAAGACGGGGAAGAGCCAAATAATCCAAAGCTAGTAGAAATTGGAAGGGAGATCATACAAAAGTGTGCACAAGTTCCTCTTGCTATAAGGAGCATTGGGAGTCTATTATATTTCAAAAATTCAGAAGATGATTGGTTGTACTTTAAAAACCATGAACTTTACAAAATAACTCAACAAGAAAATGATATTTTTCCAATACTTAAGTTGAGTTATGATCATCTCCCATCACACTTGAAGCAATGTTTTGCCTTTTGTTCGTTGTTTCCAAAAGATTATGAAATTGAAATGGAGGTGTTGATTCAGTTATGGATAGCTCAAGGCTTTCTTCATCCAACATATGGAAATAGACATCTTGAAGATATTGGTCGCGAATATTTTATGGATTTGCTTTGGAGGTCGTTTTTCCAAGACGTACAAAGAGATATAGTTGGTGAAATAGGAAAGTGCAAAATGCATGACCTTATTCACGATCTTGCACAGTCAGTAGCAGATGAGGAGTGCACAATTTTATATCCAGATAGAGAAAAAGTAGTTGGAAGAACTCGTCATGTGGCATTTCATTCTTTAGATTCATTACCGGATATTCCTGCTCTTTTGCCCAAGCCTAACAAAATGAGAACACTTCTTCTACGCATTCCAATACTTCCAGGATTTCATGATGTGCTTAACTCGAACAATGCGGCACTTGGGTTGAATAAGCCAGTCTCTAGTACACTTATTTCAAGTTTTAAATGCTTGCGTGCTTTGAATTTGAGTCGGTTGAGTATTCAAAAAGTGCCGAATTCCATTGGCAAGTTAGAGCATTTAAGGTTTCTAGATTTGTCTAGGAATGAAGATATCAAACTACTTCCTGCTTCTATAACTAAATTGCAGAATTTGCAAACACTAAGACTTGAGTTTTGTCGTAGGCTTAAAGAATTGCCAGAAGAGACTAGAAACTTAATCAGCCTTAGGCATTTGGGGCTAGAAGGGTGTGATAGCTTGACTCATATGCCTCGTGGACTGGGAAAATTGATTGCTCTCCAAACATTGCCGCTATACATTTTAGGGAAGAAAAAAAGTTTTCTTTCCAAGCCAAAGGGTGGGCTAGGGGAGCTGGATGGTTTAGATGAGTTGAGAGGAGACTTATGGATCAAGGGTTTAGAGCACTCGAGATATTCTCCATCAAAAGCAAAGGCTGCAAACTTGGAGAGGAAGCGACGTCTTCAATGGCTGATGTTAGAATGGGACCCAGAACCTAGTGATGAAAGTGATAAGGCAATTGCAAATGATGAACAACTATTACAAAACCTTCGGCCGCACCTAAATTTGAAATTATTCTCTATAGCTGGGTATGCAGGTGTGAGGTTATCTAGTTGGGTGTCCTCGCTCTCAAATTTGACTTCTATTCTAATATCGGATTGTAAATGGCTTCAACATATCCCACCATTGGACCGATTCCCTTTTCTCGAGCGTTTTTTTCTTACTAACTTAAGTGAGTTGGAGTACCTAAGCAATGATGGTAGTGACGTGTCCTCTTCTCCCCTCAAATTTCTCACACTTGCTAATTTGCCAAAGTTTAGGGGATGGCTAAAGACAAGGGAAACAGATCATCTTCCATTATTCCCTTCATTTCCTTCCCTTTCTTTTTTATCTATACTGAATTGCCCTATGATGTCTCTAACAACACCCTCCTCTCCCTCTCCCCTTTCCGATCTCTCCAAATTGAAGTATCTTTATCTTATGGAATTAGAGCAACTTGAATATTTGCCACTAGAGTGGCTACAGAACCTTACTTCTCTTGAGACCCTGGGGATTTGGGATTGTCGTCAAATGAGAATATCAATTTCTCCACTCTTTCAACATCTCACCTCACTTAAAAATCTGACTATTTTTCGCTGCAAAGAACTTACCAGCAATGAGAATGAAGATGGTGCACATGGCCTTGGACCTACAAGATTTGGTCATCTATCTATCATTGGCGTTCCAAATTTGGTTTCTCTCCCAAGAGAGCTTAGAGATGTTACCACTCTACAAGGGCTTCAAATTCTGGTTTGCCCTAGTTTGGTGTCTTTACCGGAGTGGATAAGCGATCTCACTTCACTTCAGGAGCTTGAAGTCATAAATTGTCCGAAGTTAATATCACTGCCCGAAGGTATGCGCCGCCTCACCTCTTTACGTTGTTTGACAATTGCGGAGTGTCCTTCCTTGGAGGAAAGATGTGAACAAGGAACAGGAGAGGATTGGCCAAAGATTGCTCACGTCCCAAACTTTCGTAAAGGCGGCGATGGTAATCTCAAAGAATGGATAGCAAGCCGAATTTGCCAATATCTTGAGGTTTTTATGTCACCAATTAGACAATAATTTTTCTTCTTCTTCTTGTTCCTCTTTATTTTACTTTGTCAGGCTTTTGATATATATTTTATTTGATTTCATATGTAGGAAGCATTTAGTTCAACGTATGGACGCTTCTTGAGACAATCAGATTTGTGCAAAGCTCGAACATTGACAGTATTTTTTTCGTATCTTTCACTTCAATGGCATTTCCAATATTGTTTTCTTCTTTTAGTTTTTCAACATTTCTTTCGTTTCCATTTGAAATTTAAATTCTACAAATGGTAGCATCACGTATTAGGTAAAAGACTTATAATTAATAGATGAGGGAAGTCAATCCCATCCCAAATTTTCACAAAAATTTAATACAAATTTGCATTACTATGTTAGGATTTTCTCAGTGTCAAATGTAGATTCTGTTGAACGAACGGATAAAATTTACATTTTTATTATTTTCATTGAAAATTTTTGGGTTATAGCTGAATTTATTATTTTGTTTTTTCATCGAAAGCAGCAATTTATGAAATGGGTTGTGGGAATCATGTGGATATTTCTACAATCTGTTTGGATAAGACAAATGCATTTCTTCAAAGAGACTCGGTATAATTGAGTTTCTCTCTTTTATCTAATGGTGGAATTGTATTAGTGATACGTATACCAATGTTAAAATGTCAAATGCTATTCCTTCTTCCTTATTTCACTTGCAGAAACAATTGAAGCAATTGAAGCATTTATGATTTATGATTTTAGAGAATTTCTGATTTATCGGATTTCATATGCAGATACAATTGAAGCACCAGCATACATGGATTTAAGATTTGGAGCCAACTTGAAACTTTTTTCACTTTGCAGCTAAGCATTAAGTTGAGAAGTCCGGAATTTCAGATGGAAAAATTAAGAAAAATCTATATGATTCCTGGAATATCATCTTAAGGCTTGGTCTTTTAATTATCTTCTCAAAGATCATAAGGTGCTGAAAGCTGAAGCAGTAGATATTAGACTTGGAGTGGATCAGGAGGCGTTTGTGAAAAGGGTGCTCCATGTCAATTGCCGAAAAAGAGACAATTCCTCTTAGACGTGCTGGCCTATAACTTTTATTTGTCTTTGCCCCTGGTCCCATGTTCCATTTCCTCTTGCCTTGGAATTGTGTCCTTTTCACTTAACTCACTCCTTCCTTGATCGAAAAAATATCATTTCACAACAGAGGCCAAGAAGGGAGCTTTAAAATGAAGGTCTTCTTTTTTTCCATTTGAAGGAAACCCTGGGAAAGAGGTGGGGAGCTGGGAGTTGGGCTTAAGAGTTGTTTGGGTATTTTCCCGGATTTCTATATGATTTTTAAAATGTGTTTGATGGCTTTGTTTGGATTAGAAGCACGATCTTGATATTTAAATCTGGACATGCACAACTAGTGGTTGAATATTAGGAGTTATTATCCATTTTGTTAATGTAGAATATTTGGGTATCATATGATTATGGGGTAGATTTAAGATTTATTCTTATACTCTGAATGCATGATACCTTATGTCCCTTGATGGGATAATATGTATTGGAAATCCATTTATATTTTTATGCCTTCCTCTGTTATTTGATGAACAAGAAAAATGGGAACAACTTTTTGATTTTGAATGGAGTATGTGATAGTTACATAATTTTGATAAAAACTGACATAAATTGCGTGTCCACAACTTGAGCAAAGAATCGTTTGATCATGTTTTTCCATCTTCTTCAGAGGATGTTTCAAGTTTGGCTCCATTGATTAGTCCTCTGTTTATTGATCAAATATTCTCCTCTTTTTCCATGTGGTGCCATGGTTGAGGCTTATTCAATAGAAAGTATAATTTGTAATACAGTGGGGATCAATTAGAGTTTTCATGGCTATGATCTAGCTAGCTTAACCAACTTCAATTTCATGTGCTTTTTTGTAACTTTACAAAGTTGAACTGAAGTTTGTGACTTTGTTCTGCAGCTTGATGTGATATTGCAACTCAGATACAAGTAAAGGAAGATAGATCTAAGAGGAGGTTTGCTACTTATGATTAAGTTGTCCTTTAGCTTATAATTTGTTTTTCATTTTTATGTTTCTCTTGTGGACCAAAGAGGAGGTCATACTTTGAATGAAGTTTGATAATTGTTTGCAAAGAATGGGTGCATTGATCCATTGTCTTATTATGCATTTTTCTCTCCAATTTACAGCTTACTTTATATAGAGACAGCTGATAGACCTGGATTACTGGTAGAAATCATCAATATTATTGCTGATTTCAACATTGATGTGGAATCAGCAGAGAGTGACGCAGAAGTATGCTCTCTCTCTCTCTCTCTCTCTCTCTCTCTCTTGCTCTCGGTCTCTCTATGTGTTTAAAAATCCTCTGTTTAAATGCCAGTGATCGGTATTGGATAAAAGACTTATGATAGACCAGGGAAGTCAAACCCATCCCAAATTTCATAGAAACTCAATAAAATTTTTGCATAACTCTTAGTATTCTCACAATCAAATGCATATTTAGAGAGATTCTTTTTATTATTATTGTTACTGGAGTCATTCTTGATGGATTGATTTTACCTTTTTACTGTTTTCATTGGAAAATTGAGTTATTGTTGAGTTTATTATTTGGTTTTTTGATGGTCAGCAGAGACTTGCATAAAAAATCATCAATAATTGATTAAGTGGATGTGAGAATCATTGGGGGATTTCTACAATATTCTGGGATATGTCAGCCTCACTTGCACTCAAAACAATGGAAACTATACAGAGCACTTTCATGATGAGGAAGATCGGGTAAGTAAATGGTGCAAGCATGCTGAGCCTGTGAAAGGGGACATTCAATTAACCATATTATTTTGAATTTTTAAATACTATTCTGCCTACAATTTGTTGAGCAACTTTTATGAGCATTTTGAACTTAAAAGACATGATCAAAAATCCTAGCTATCATTAAATGCCACCTAACAAGTATTTTGCATTTTCAGGTTTCTTCCACTTGCTTGAAAGCATTTTAAGCCCAAAAGGCAGTGAGAATGCTTGCTTGTCTTCAAGTGAAATCAGTTGTTTTGCTGACTGGAATTGAAGATCATGTTAGCCATCCACTCTGTTTATGTGTCTCTTGTTAGTGCAGTGCTCATATTGATCTCAATTGTTGTAAAATGCGAATATCCATGTCTCCCCTCTTTCAACATCTCACTTCACTTGAAAATTTGTCTATTCTTCGCTGCAAGGAACTTATCAGCAATGAGAATGAAGATGGCGCAGGATGCCTTGGACCTACAAGATTTGGTCATCTATCCATAATAGATGTTCCAAATTGGTTTCTCTCCCAAGAGAGCTTAGAGATGTTACCACTCTCCAAGGGCTTCAAATTATGGACTATCCTAGTTTGGCATCTTTGCCAGAGTGGATAGGCGATCTCACTTCACTTTAGGAGTTTGGAATCGTAAATTGTCCGAATTTAATATCACTGCCCGAAGGTATGCACCGCCTCACCTCTTTACGTCGTTTGATAATTGCAAAGTGTCCTCGCTTGGAGGAAAGATTGAACAAAGCATGGGAGAGGATTGGCCAAAGATTGCTCACATTCCAAACTTTCAAAATGGCGGAGATGGTAATGGCATAGAGTGGAACGCAAGCCAAACTTGCCAAATTTATCAGGTTTTTAATTCTTCAATTAGACAGTAATTTTCTTCTTCGTTTTACTCTATGAGGCTTTTGATATATATCATATTTGATTTCATATGCAGGAACAATTGAAGGTTTTACGTATAGACGCTTCTTCGAACCTTGCCGACAATCAGATTTGTACAAAGCTCTAACTTTTACATTTTGTTTCCTAACTTTCACTTCAATGGCATTTCCAGTATTGTTTTCTTTTCCTTTTTTAAATATTTCTTGTGTTTCCATTTGCAATTTAATTTCTACGAACGGTAGCATCATGTATTAAGTAAAAGACTTATAATAGATTAGGGAAGTCAACCCCATCCCAAATTTTGACAAAAATTTAATACAAATTTTGCATTACTGTGTTAGGATTTTCTCAGTGTCAAATGTAGATTTTGTTGAATGAATGGATGAAATTTACATTTCAGATGAAAAAAAAAAGAAAAAAAAGAAAAAAGCAAAATCTACTTGAACTCCAAACTGCGTTGAGGATCGATGTGACGCCTCTTCTGCTTTGTTGATCTCTTAAAAGGCATCTCGATATTGTGGTTGGAAAACCAAACCTGGAAACTACAATACTCCTGGAATAGCATCTTCAGGATTGGGCTTGTAGTGATCAATCAAATTGTTCCATCCTCTTCATCTTGGTTTCCATGCTTCCACTTCCACTTGCCTTGATATCGTGCTGTTTTCACTCAACTCACTCCTTACTCAAAAAGTCTCATTTCACAACTGAGGCCAAGAAAGGAGGAGTCTAAAGTGAAGGCTTTTTTTTTTTCTTTTTTTTTTCCACTCTTAAAGGAAACCCTGGGAAAGAGGTAGAGCTGGAAGTGGTGCCCCCTCAATAATCATTTGGGCATTTATCCAGATTTCTATATTTGTTTTTTAAAATGTGTTTGATAGCTTTGTTTGGATTAGAAGCACAATGTTGATTTTATTTTATCTGATTATGCAGGAAGCAACAGGAGCTTTGAATATATTAAAACAGAGCTTTGAATACTAACATAGAGATACTTTCAGATCTGCATATCACCCACTAATTTCATTTTTCTGTAAGTTGTCTTGTTTTCCTCACTATATCATCTTCTCCATATATGTGAATTCTGAACTTTTCAATTCAGAAAAAAGAAGCCCTATAAAATTGCATGCAATTACTTTTTATCTTTATAAATAATTGGTATATATCTTGAAAATTATGATTTATGACAGTATGTCAACTTCCTTTTTTCTAAAATTTTCCATGATATTAATTAACACTTGACCAAAGAGTCAAAAGACAACGGTTGTACAGTTGAACTTTCGGCATTACTTTGTACCCCTTCAATTGTTCTGTTAACACATGGCCTTAGTTGTTGCATTTCCTGATTGATGTAACACTTCCCTTGCATCATCAATAGGCTTAATAGTGGAGATGAGCAAAAGCAAATTGAACCGCTTGATAGTCTATCCTCAAAAATTTGCACAATATTGCTTATTCAACATTTAAAAGGATGCGAAGATGTAATATTAGCTTTCCCTTTTCTTGTGCAGGCTGAGAAGAATGAGCTTCGTGATGAGAAGCAGGCTCAAGGCGGGCAAAGAGAAGTTGGAGGAGCAAGTGAAAGCAATGAGTGCTCAACCAGGCTCCCTGCCTCATCCTCTGCAATGTTAGGTACATTTTCTGCTCAAGCTGATGCCTTTCATTGGTTGTCCCAACATGGCAATTCATGGCACCTGCTGTAGTTGACACATCACAGGATCATGTATTACGCCCTCCAGTTGCTTAAAATTGAACACACCCAGGGTTTTGGTTCATGTTACTTGTAAGGCAAGGGTGTTTCTTTTGTTATGTTTTTTATGTGATTGTTTTCAACTATTTCTATGTTGGTATCTTAGGGTCAGAGATGTAAATAGGTGCAACATCTACGTATAGACAGTATAGTGACTAGAACTTCTTGTGGATTTCTGCTCATCTTGTGTACAATTAAATAAGCAAATGCTTTGAAATTTAAGTTGAACGGAAGTGGGTACATGTCTTTAACAGAATTAGTGGCAACCTTTGCTTTGGTTGAGCTTTTTGAGCGTCAGGTTATTTTCCCTAACTTCCAGTAATTTGTTTTTTTGAATATCCTAAATGCCCACCCTCAACTACTCATCAGAAGCATGAGGGTGTCGACATTACCTGCATCTGTAAGTGGCAAATGATTCTCAAACTTTCAAAATTTCAATTTTACTGTTTCAGATTGTTTCAAAAATTAGGTCAGTCAATTACAAACAATGCCGTTTTGTAAGACCCGAGAAAATAATTAAGTTTAATATTAATAACCTCATAGTAATTAGATTTAATTAATGAGATAAATAGCGCATGAGATCAATTAGAATAACTAATATAATAATAATGACTTTATCATAATTGAGATATATATGAGAATGATTAATAAATAAAATAGATTAATGGTAAGTTGTAGCTAGAGTAAATAAAAGAAGTGTGGGGAATAAAAGAGAACAAAAAAAAAGATAGAATTAATATGTTGTGGGGTAATCTAGCAATTTTAAAAAGATGTGGCTTTAAAATAAAAAGGGGATCTAACTAACGCCACATGTCGGGCTACCATTGGCTTGTAGAATATCCCTTATCTCCTTATCCCATTTCTTTCTCCCCTCTCCCAAACCCACGTGCAGCAGCCCATTCTTTCTTTCTTTCCTCTCTTCTTTCTTTTCTTTCTCTTTTCTCTTTCCCCTCTTCTCACGTACACACACCACACCGTATGAGAGAGAGAGAGAACGAGCTAGAGAGAGAGAGAGAGCTGCAGATTGAGAGAGGAAGAGATGCAGACCGAGCTAGAGAGAGAATGAGACCGAATGAGAGAGAGAGCTGCTGTCCGAAGAAGATGAAAGAGGAAGAAAGAAGAAGAAGAAGAAGAAGAAGAAGAAGAAGAAGGTGATGGATTCCGGCCATGGGGTTAGTAAGGCGTGTAATGTGATATTGGAGGCTTAGGATTACATCTAGTCTTCCAATGTGTGGTATGGGTAATCGGATTGATGGAGCACTTCGAAAGGATTACTTGAGTCGTGAGTCATTTGTAGGCTACAAGGTAAGTATTTTACTTACTGGGCAAAAATATACTATGTTTTAAAGTATAAAGATGTTTTAGATGAATGATTGATACAAGGTGTTTTGTGATTATATAAATATTTAATGATGTTCTATGAGAAGTGTTGGATGAATGTTTGATGCGATGTTTTTATGAGCTTTTATGAGTTTACAAGATAATGTAATGATTATGTTGTTATGAGTATTGTGATGGTTGGCATAGTTTATGACATGATTCTATGATTTTATGATATGAGTTATGATAGCATATGAGTTCAAGGATTTATTGACATAAGCATAAACATGACATGAGTAATGAAACGGAAACGAGGTTCAACTCCGGTAGTGATTGAGTATGGTCTCACTACCGTAGAGCTGGCCCATGCATAATAGAAACGAGGTTCAACTCCGGTAGTGATTGAGTATGGTCTCACTACCGTAGAGCTGGCCCATGCATAACGGAAACGGGGTTCAACTCCGGTGGTGATTGAGTATCGTCTCACTACCGTAGAGCTGGCCTCATGTATAGCGAAAAACAACAAGACGGCCCCCGGTAGTGATGACAAGTCTCCTACCGAAGGGTTGGCCTCATGATGGAAATGGCACAAGATGATGTTATATTATGTATATATGTATGGTGGATGTTATGAGGAGATGATGTTATATATGTATATATGCATGGCGAATGTATGAGGAGATGATGTTATGTTATGTATATATGCATGGCGGATGTTATGAAGGAGATGATGTTATATATGTATATGTATGGTGGATGTTATGAGGAGATGATGTTATATATGTATATATGCATGGCGAATGTATGAGGAGATGATGTTATGTTATGTATATATGCATGGCGGATGTTATGAAGGAGATGATGTTATATATGTATATGTATGGTGGATGTTATGAGGAGATGATGTTATATATGTATATGTATGGCGAATGTATGAGGAGATGATGTTATATATGTATATATGCATGGCGAATGTATGAGGAGATGATGTTATGTTATGTATATATGCATGGCGGATGTTATGAAGGAGATGATGCTATATATATATATGTATGGTGGATGTTATGAGGAGATGATGTTATATATGTATATGTATGGATGATATGAGAAGATGATGTTGCATGAGCATGAGCACGCATAACATATGACTGTATGATGATGATTATTGGTTTTGTGTGATTTTTATGCTAGACGTATTAGTATGCATATGTGACTGGTATGGGACAGACGCATATGTATACTTTTATGGCTAGATAATGCATGATGACATATGTATACTTTTATGGCTAGATAATGCATGATGACATATGTATACTTTTATGGCTAGATAATGCATGATGACATATGTATAACGTTATGGTTAGATGTTGCATGATGACTTTCAAAATGATTTATTGTTAAGCCATATAATTTGCAAGTATGTTCTCTAATGACAACTCTTTTGGAAAGCCCAATGAGTTCTATACTACTGAGCGTCTCTATTTCATGGAGATGGCGGGCTCATAATTCCGCCTGTATCACGGGTGGTGGTGATTCCTGTGGTGCAGGTGATGTTGTGAATGCAGGTACATAGACAGTAGATGAGGATCTTGTAGCCTTGTTTTTGGGCGACGTCGGAGGTCTAGATGCGTGGGAGGTTTACTATGTTGGACCAGTTGTTAGTCCTCTTTGTTAGAGCATTCAAGGATATGCTTAGATGTTGGCATTTGGTATATGGCTCGTGTCGCATGTGACACTTTTGTATAGCCATTATTTTGTATGTAAGACTTTATTCACATAGATGTATTAGTCAGCTCTAATGTGTTATGTAAGTGTCATGTTATTTATAATCCGCTGCAAAGATATGAACTCTGATGAATCATTGATAATGCATATAGCTCTGTGTGGCATATTAAACTGTCAATCAGGTTAATGCATGGGTTCGTGGCATACTGCGGTATTGCCATGCCACTGTGACAATCTGCTTTATTGTGGGTAATGCTTTTTTTAAAAGAAAAATTTTTAGTCATGTTTTATTAAGCGGGTCATCACACGTTTAAACAAATCTTTAATTATATATACAAAACACTCCGTTTCAATTAAACACCATGAATTGCGTTTTATTTTTTAATGACAAAATGCTTTGTAATCCGTACTTAAGAGTTGAGTTGCGTCAAATCATTTCCAGCACAAATAGCTAAAATGACTAGTGAAAAATTACAAATTTTCATTTTAACCATCGCTTTTTCTATACTCAATCCAACAAATTCTCTATTCTACTTTTTATTTTAATTAAATATTAGAGAAATACTAGAGATACTAAGTCTTTTATTAACAGAGGATTATTAAACTGATTTATAGCTTATTCATTGGTACTCATTACATTTCTATTGAAGATTGAGTCAAAGAGATTTGAGTGGATTTGGTTGAAGGAATAATAGAGGATGATGTAGGACCATCCAAAGGCGAGTCAGATGGTGATGGAGGGAGCATTATATTGTATTTGTAGGAGTGGATTCCTGCACTTGTGTTGGTGAGTTGGATTTCGCAAGTGAAAACGACATTGAACATTGGTAATTGGAAACCTTACAAGTGCTTTTCTTTCAAGTGAATGCTCACTTGAAATGTTTTATTGTTTGGTCTTTGGAGTTGGTTTTAGTATAATGAAGGTATGGCAAATGACATACTTATGATAAACTAGGAAGTCAATCCAATCCTTAACTTTCATTAAAAAAAAAAAAAATCAATACGAATTTTGCATTACTTTGTTTGAATTTTCTAGTGTCAAATGTAGATCGTGTTAAACGTTTTGGACGAACTATTTTCATTATTATTGCTATTGGGGCCTAAGTGCTAGCAGGTTCGTTCAAGGATGGAACTTACACTTTTAGTATTTAATTTCATTGGTAATTTTGATTTATTGTTCAGTTTATTATTTGATTTTCTTGATGGACGCATGCTTAGGATCGAAGTAGCAATTCATGAAATGGGTTGTGGGAATCATGTCGGGATTTCTGCAATCTGTTTGGATAAGACAGCCTTAATTCTTCGAAGAGACCAAGTATGGCCAATAGTATATGCCAATGCTATTCCTTCTTCCTCATTCACTTCGGAGGATTTTGATATTTGGAAGAGCTTCTGATTTCATGTGCAGAACCAATGAAGCACTATTTAAGATTTGGATCTAATTCTAAATTAACTTCTTCACTCTGCAACAATGCAATAAGTTGAGAAGCTGGGAATTAGAAATCGTTACTTTCATCAGTACAATTGCTCAGACACACCTCCAAAATTCAACCACCCCTTTTTAGGATGAGCTTGTTTTAGTGTAAATCACCATGATTTTTATTGATGTCTTGATGGAGCTGAATCTGGATAGGACTCAATTTAACTCTACCAGATTTTAGCTTGATAGAAATTAATTGCTTCTTCTTTGGCTGTTCTCTGAACTTGGACGTGAAGAAACAAAAAATATTTGAATACCTTTGGATGTTACCAAGGCCTCTGCTGCTATCCATGGCCAAACAGAGTTACTCAAATCAAAAGCTGAAAAGGGTACCTGCTTTTGCTTAGAAACTGTGTCAAGAAAGCCCAAAAATTCAGGATCATGGTCAAACTCTTACTTCCTCTATAAAGATTATTTAACTTATTTGATGTGAATAAATTATATAAATTAATTTTCAAAAAAACAGCTATACCTTTATTTCTACAAGTAATCATAGTAAAACTAACTTTATTCTTTTCATAATTCCTCCTTCTCCTCTTTTCATTTACAACTCCTACGTGCTCTTTATAATCTGTTGATGTCTCATCTCACTCTTTGCTCTACTGCCACTCTATTACATAATTAAATGATTATTAGTTTAAGGCTCCGTTTACTTCGACGTAAAATAGTTTCTAAAAAATGATTTCTGTATTTTACGGTGTTTATTTCAACATAAAATAGTGGTCAACGGAAAATATTTTTCTTTTTACTGAAATTTCTTCTTTAATTTTCGGAAAATGGTTTACGATTTTGAAAACCGTAAACCATTTTCCGACTATGAGCATCTCATTCTTAAATCGATGGACCTTGCTAAGACCCGCACAGAACCTCGCCAGGACTTGACCGGGACCCGCCCGGGATATGCCCCGGACTTGACCGGGACCCGCCTAGGACCTATCCGGGACCAGCACGGGACCTGACCGGGACCCTCCCGGGACTCACTCGGGACCTACCCAGGACCCACCCGGGACTTGACTAGGACCCACCTAGGACCTGCCCGGGACTAGCCCGAGACCCTCCCGGGACTTGACAGGGGCCTGCCTAGGACCTTGGCGAGACCTACCCGGAACTTGCCTAGGGCCTAACTGGGACCTGACCGGGACTTGCTCGGGACTGCCGGGACTTGCCGGAACCTGTCGGGACTCGCCAGGACCTGGTGGGACCACCCAGACCGTCGAGAGACTTGCCGGACCAAAGCCTAGACTGACCGGCTTTGCCGGGACTTGCCCAGGACCTAACCGAGGCCCGCTCGGGACCTAACCGGCAGGGTCCTGGGCAAGTCCCGGCAGTCCCGGCCAGTCGGCGAGTCCCGGCGGTCGGTCGGTCCCGGCGAGTCGATTAGGTCTCGGCGGGTCCCGACAGGTCCCGAGCAAGTCCCGGCGAGTCCCGGCAGTCCCGCAAACTCGGACGGGTCCCGGTTAGGTCCCTGGCGGGTTTGGGCAGGTCCCGGTCAAGTCCTGAGCGGGTCCCGAACAGGTCTCAGGCGGGTCCCGGTCAGGTCCAGGGCGGGTCTCGGGCAAGTCTCGGACGGGTCCCAGTTAGGTCCCGGACGGGTCCTAGTTAGGTCCCGGGCGGGTCCCAGTCAAGTCTTGGGCGAGTCCCGGGCAGGTTCCTGCGGAGTTTCGAACAAGTCTCGGGCAAGTCTCAGACGGGTCCCAGTTAGGTCCCGGACGGGTCCTAGTTAGGTCCCGGGCGGGTCCCAGTCAAGTCTTGGGCGAGTCCCGGGCAGGTCCCTGCGGAGTTTCGAACAAGTCCCGTGCAGGTCCCGGCGGGGATCTTATTGGAAAAAATATATATAAAAAAAGATATTAAAAAAAAATTATTTTCCGTGTACAAGGTAAACGCCGTAAAATGTTTTCGACGAAAAATATTTTCAAAGAAAATGACTTTTCTGAAAATATTTTACGAAGGAAACCATTTTACGTCGAAGTAAACAGAGCTTAGGTTTTTTTATATCACACAAAAATTTAAATGCATCATCATATTATTTGTTAGAGATGATATATAAGCAAAAGTTGAATACGTAAGATTGTTTACTTAGTAAGGGTTTTGTCAAAATCTTATAAAAAAATACTTATTTCATATACAGATAATTAAACAAAACTAAATCTTGATTTAGAATAAGTTTGGTAGTTTATAATATTATGAAAATTTGTTTGGTTGATGAAATATTATCTTATTTCAACTAGGTGACCATGTCTCATGCATCCGGTGGATATTTAAAAACTATTGATTAGAGTTTTTTTTGAGCAAAAAAGACTTGAAACTGCCTCATCTCAAGATATGGTGAAATGTATGATGGTTTACACTAATTAGATATATAAATTCTTATTGTGAAAGTCAAACATATGCGTGTACTACTAGGACACTTTGAGAATTTCTTTAGAGAAAATAAAGCACACCCTAGATCACAACCATAGATTGATAGAAACCAAATGAATATTGTAAGTGGGTGGGTGAAGGCCGGCGAGGGAAATAAAAAGAAAGTAAATTGGGTGGGTGAAGGAAGCATCTCCCCGACACTAGACGTTACAATAACTTTAATTTGGATTCTTATGCATCACGACGCCTACATCTTGTCTGTATTCTTAGAAATTGATGAGGACACCATATTAATTTGCATTCGCACAATAATTCAAGCTTTATAATACATTAATCATCTTGTATTTAAAATTGGTGGCTCTCTCCACTCCATACTATTATTAAGAAATTTAGGAGTGTTAAGTGAGCGAAGTCCTTGCGAGCGAGCTTGGGCTTGGCTCGTATAAGCTTGGTTCATGCTCGACCCGATTATTAAATGAGGCGTTTCGTGAACATAAATACTGGCTCAAATATTAAATGAAGCAAGTTCGGCTTAACTCGGTTAGGCTTGGGAGCAGCTCGTATAAGACTCAAATTGATAGTTGTTCACATAACCAATTTCCTTCCCCTCACTTAATTTACTAATTAACTACCAAAAATGAAAAATGTTCATAAGATCATTTTGAACCATATTACTTTACTCAATAGCATGAACCCACGGATCAAATAAATTTAGAAATTCATAAAGTTTAATCTTTATAAATTGGAATTTGTTAAATATTTGTTTCCATAGATGTAGTTTAAAACAAAATGAACTATAAAGGGAAAAAAAATTATCAAAATGAAAGCCTGGATTAAATTATAATAAATTTAATCCTTTAGCGACTACTTTTGGTCGTTGTTAAAGACCATATTTCTTGTAGTCCGTAGAGATAAAAATTAATAAGATATGAACACTTCAAATATGGGATACAATTAAGGGATAATATATCATAAATCCTTAAAAAAAAAAAAAAAAAAGGCACGATTTGAAATAATTCTCACTTTTTATAATTCCAACTTTCATTGCTTCACTTTTTGTTAATTCGAGAAAGATTCCTCTTTGAGTTTGTTGTCCAAATTTTCTGTAGACGGCTAGTGCGACATCACCTTTAATTAATATTTTTTAGAAATTAAAATTTTAAAATCAAATTTTCTAGATAAAATCTTTTAAAAAATAAAATAAAATAAAAAAAGTCACAAAGGGGGCATTCCCATCGTTGGCCACCTCAGCAGCGGACCAGTGGTGGTGCTCCCTCGGGAGTTGGGGGTGGGTCAGCACCCCCAAACGTTTGAGTTGGATATATTCTACGTACACTAGAGTTTCACGGTGAGAAGACTACTAAACATGTTCTGAAGGTGGAAAAAGTTGGGAAAGGAAGTGGTTTGAGTTGAAGAAGTTATTTGATTTTCTGATTCCTACTAATTTTCAGTTGAATTATAATAGAGGTGTAAGAAATTAAATGAAAATCTTGTGTGTAATTTTGGATGATGAGGGCCAAAATTAAATGTTGGCCCTTGAACGCAGCCACTATGTGATCACATCTGGTCAATTCAATGGATATTTGAAAGGGTTAAATACATTTTTGGTGTTTATGGTTTAGGCTAAAATCAATTGGCTACTTAGGTTTAAGAAAGTGTCATAAGTACCTAGTACCTCTAATAAACCGAAATATCCATTTCGTACTTTCGTCCAAATATTGTCTAATTTTTTAACAGAGCTTCACGTTACCACGAGTAATAGATGCTTCTTCATACCGTGACGACAATAAACCTTGCACAAAGTTCCCATATCTTGAGTATGTTTCCTACCTTTCACTTCATATAATATCTACACTCCTCAAACAAATTGTTTTTTTTTTTTTAAATAAAAAAAAAAATTCCCTCTGTTTCCATTAGAAATTTATACTCCACAATTGGTATTATTAGGTAATAGACTTATGAATATGATAGACCAGGAAGTCAATCCAATCCCTAATTTTCATAAATAAAAAAATAATAATAAATAATAAAATCAATACAAATTTTGCATTACTTTGTTAGGATTTTCTAGTGTCAAATGCAGGTCGTGTTAAATGATTTGGACGAACTACTTACATTATTATTGCTGTTGGGGCCTAATTGCTAGCTCGTTCGTTCAAGGATGGAACTTACACTTTTAGTATTTAATTTCATTGGTACTTTTGAGTTATTGTTGAGTTTATTGTCGGATTTTTTTGATGGACGCATGCTTAGGAAGCAGCAATTAATTCATGACACTTCGAGAGTTCTTTAGAGAAAATAAAGCACACCCTAGATCACAACCATAGATTGATAGAAACCAAATGAATATTGTAAGTGGGTGGGTGAAGGCCGGCGAGGGAAATAAAAAGAAAGTAAATTGGGTGGGTGAAGGAAGCATCTCCCCGACACTTGACGTTACACCAACTTTAATTTGGATTCTTATGCATCACGACGCCTACATCTTGTCTGTATTCTTAGAAATTGATGAGGACACCATATTTAATTTGCATTCGCACAACAATTCAAACTTTATAATACATTAATCATCTTGTATTCAAAATTGGTGGCTCTCCCCACTCCATACTATTATTAATAAATTTAGGGGTGTTAAGTGAGCGCAGCCTTCGGGAGCGAGCTTGGGTTCGGCTCGTATAAGCTCGATTCGTGCTCAACTCGATTATTAAATGAGGCGTTTCGTGAACACAAATACTGGCTCGAATATTAAACGAAGCAAGTTCGGCTTGACTCGGTTAGGCTCGTGAGCAACTCGTATAAGGCTCAAATTGGCAGTTGTTCACATAACCAATTTCCTTCCCCTCACTTAATTTACTAATTAACTACCAAAAATGAAAAATGTTCATAAGATCATTTTGAACCATATTACTTTATTCAATAGCATTGTTAGAATATACAAAAATATAATATATTTTATGTATATTCCATAATTACGTTGATATCAAATATTCTATATTTATGGGTTAATTATTATTTCAACAAGCATGAACCAACATATCAAATAAATTTAGAAATTCATAAAGTTTAATCTTTATAAATTGGAATTTGTTAAATATTTGTTCCCATAGATGTAGTTTAAAACAAAATGAACCATAAAGGGAAAAAAAAAATTATCAAAATGAAAGTCTAGATTAAATTATCATAAATTTAATCCTTTAGCGACTACTTTTGGTCGTTATTAAAGACCATATTTCTTGTAGTCCGTAGAGATAAAAATTAATAAGAAATGAACACTTCAAATATGGGATAAAATTAGGGGATAATATATCATAAAAGATTCCATCAGGCCTAACGTGGCCACATGCATTTCTCTCATATTTTACTTCTTAAATCTTATAATCATCTAACCATTTGTGTACCATCGATTTAGGGTGTCGCTTATGGTTTAGGAATTTAAATGAGAGAATATTTAGTGAGTTATATTGGAAAGATATTTTTGTTTCTTCAAAAATAAAAAGACAAAACTATCTATAAAATATAATTAACTAGATACTCTATAGTTTAAATGAAAGCAAGAGAATTTAGTGGCTACAAAAGAATTCTCTAAGTATTCTAGTACACGCTAGAGCATGTGTTTGAATTTCGCAATGATAATGTTTATGTTGATTCATGATTTGAACAACTAATTCATAAGTGATAAGACTCTAGTTTTCATATTTCAATTGTTTGATTAATATAGGGTACTCTAACTCCGGATCCGGCTTACATGCTATTATTTTAATAACAGTATGTATACTGTAGTTTAAACAACGGTTAAAATTGAATCTCTCAAAATCTTTTTTCATTTTCTCTCTCCTATCAAGTTTAAGGTTGCTTAAGGTTCAAATAATTTATTGAAAACAGCAGGCCAACAAGACCGAATTATTAATCGATCTGTACGTGTAGATGGAATATTTTGCATGTGTTGGAAATTTAGCTGATAAAAAAGTAAGGAGGGCGAAAAGAAAAGATTTTACAATAAAAAAGTCCTGAAATTTTTGCCATTAATTTGGAACCAACAACTACAATGAATGCTAGCTCTATCACTTGAAATGATGAGTTAAATTTTTGCAAGTGAAAAGTGAAAACAACATTGAATAAAATTGGTAATTGAAAACCTTATTGTGCTGTACTTTCTCACCCATCACAAAAATGCCAAGTGGCAACAAGTGAGATTCATTCATCCAAGCTTGAATGCATGTGATTGCAGGTTACATCGTAGAGATAGAAATTAATATCATAAGAACGCTACAAATACTTGTACAAGTCCGGGCATATCATTTTAACCTCAATCTATAAATTAATCAAATACCATCAAACCATTTTTCATTGTTTCCTTTTGTCTCAAGTTCGTTGATTTTATTTCATCTTATTATGCATGAAGCAAACAGGAGCTTGAATACTAAAACAGAGCTTTGAATACTAAAATGGAGTTACTTTCAATACGTGAATTCTGGGCTTTTCAATTCCGCAAAAAGAAACATATAAAATTGCACGCAATTTTTTTAATTTTATTTTTTTATCTTTATAAATAATTGGTATATATCTTGAACATTATGACAATATGCCAACTTCTTTTCTCTCTTTGCGCCCACACACACACACACACGTCTACCTTAATTTTGTTGGGGGAGATGTGAAAAATACTATGCCGACTCCAAAAACTTGTTTATCACAATTTGATGTGCAATTAATACAATGACGCAATAAACAATTCAATCACAAAAAATATATAAATCAATAAAGAGGTAGACACAGATATTTTGATTACGAAAAGGAAACCTTTTAGAAACCGATCTAAAAGTAAAACCTCTACGGAGCAGCCAAACCCAGGAAATCACTATCAAAAGATTATCTAGAGATTATAGACACTAGGAACACTTACAACCCTTTGCAAGACCTTGGCCCTGTAAGATCGACAAGCCTACAACTCATCTCCTTGCTCACAATCTTCTTCAACGTGACTTTCCTTTACCGGACACTTCCGATAGACTTCTCAATCATAGATTTATCAAAGGAATAATTAAAACTCTAAGAGATTTAATTTAACGCTCACCACATATGATCTCTATTAGCACAGCCTCCGACGAACTCTCTGGGGGCGAAAATTCGTGCCTTTCTCTTCTATAATGATGCATATATATATATACATCAAACCCTAGACCTAGGCCCACTAAAAACACGTTTTTGGGCATAATAGGTACGGGGTGTCCGGACAGGTTAATTGGCTGTCCAGACATGGCCTTGCGGAGCAAAAATATGCTTGCTGGAAAGCCTGTCCGGATAGCCTAGCACCGTGTCCGAACATGGCTTGCAGCGGGGAGAAAACAGCATTTTGGAAATGTTGTCCAACATTGATCAACAGCTATGATCGATGGGTGTTTGTGGTCCGATTCAGCTGAAATTTTGTAGGAATGTTCATGACACATGAATCTACATTCTAACGGTGAAGATTGGATTCTAAGCATTATATATCAGTGTTTGAGCCCGTGATCAGTAGCCTCTGCATTTTGGAACTGAATTAAGCCAACACAAGAACTAAAAATATTGATACTTATAGTAGTCTTTTAGTGAGCCTATAATATAGCATGTTGAGACATTACGTACACCAGCTAAAAACTTAAGCCTATAACTTTAGGCCCAACAATATTATATTAACCACTTATACTTCTTACATATTTTTAACGTGAAACTTGTCCTTTTACATGCACTCACATGTATAGTCAAGAAATTTTCTCTCTTATTTTGATTCTGCAAAACCAAAAAGAAAACTTGTGCGGTGCGGCACCACAAAAACACCAAAGACAAAGCTAAAATATGATAGAAATGCACGTGAACACGTTGGATCTATTGGAACCCCTATGCTACTACCTCTTTAATTTAACATTTCGTTTGCACAGAAGATAGAGATTCGTGCACTAAGAGCACTAGCAGCAGCTTCCCAACCATTTTTCCTCAATTTAGGGAATAAAATTATTTTTTGATTCCCTATAAAAAAAAAACACTTCACAATAGATTCTCTTATTTATCTCTATATGAATTAAATACTATTTATTTTTATCATTACAACCAATGAGAGATAAGAGAGGAGAGATAATTGTTGGGACATGTGAAGGAGAAAGGAGAGAGAATGATTTGTTTATAATTTAATAAAGCAACCCTTTGGTGTAGGTTAAATATAGGGCTTTTGATGTGGGTGTATTTTTGTGATTTTTTGAAATTTTTCCTAAACATAGAGAAGATAATGGCATATAAGGCATCTGCTGCTATATGCTCTATAGGGAACAGACATTGAAATATGAAAACTAGAGTCTTATCACTTATGAATTAGTTGTTCAAATCATGAATCAACATAAAAATTATCATTGCAAAATTCAAACACATGCTCTAGCATGTACTAGGACACTTTGAGAATTCTTTAATTTGTAGCCACTAAATTCTCTTGGTTCATTACTTCATTTGAACATGGAGTATATAGTTAATTATATTTTAAGGATATTTTTATTTTTTTCACTTTTAAAATAACAAAAATACTCCTCCAATGTAACTAACGAAATATTCTCCCGTTTAAATTCCTAATTCCTAAGCCACACCCTAAATCGATGGTACTCAAATGGTTAGATGATTAATTATAAGATTTTAAGAAGTAAAATATGAGAGAAACGCACATGGTGATGATGGAATCATTTCAAAT